>VWYH01010749.1:62510-114381 GCA_013399365.1 Pampusana beccarii
GGGCTGGGCGGCGGGGCGCTGCCGGGGGGGCTCAGCCCCCTCAGCCACTCGCCCCCCATGGGGAACCCGCTCTCCATGCACGGCCCCGGCAGCTACGCCGGCCACCCCGCGGGCGGGCTGGTCTGCGCCGCCCAGCTGCCCTTCCTGCCCAGCCCCGCCGTGCTCTCGCCCTTCGTCCTGGGCTCGCAGACTTACGGCGCTCCGGCTTTCTACACCCCGCACCTATAAGCCCGACGCCCCTTCCTCAGCCCCCGGCCCCTTCCCGCTGCTCCCCGCCGCCCCTGAAGGGCCGCCCGGCTGGGCGCTTGGGGCACCGGTCGCCGTGCGGCTTTTCCGTCCCCCCCATACCCAAAATGTGAAACCAACGACCGCCTGGCAGCGGCCCCGGGAGGGGAAGGGGCGGCCACGGGATTCCTCAGCCCCCCCGACCCCACGGCGGCTCCACCGCCCGCGATCGTTTCTACGACCCTTTTTATACGCGACGTGTCCGGACTGAGCTTCCGAGGGGAGGAGGAAAACCTCTCTCCCCCGTGTACATACAAGTAGATGTAAATCATCGTTACCGCTATTTTTATTTTCACTGTCCCTCGTTGCTATGTGGGTTTGATTATTTTAATTTTTTTTTGGGCAGGGGGGCTTCGTTTTTATTCTGGTCTGGCCACTCTTAAAAGACTTTAAAAAAATATTATGTACCCATTTGACTCTCAGGGTAAAACAGAGAACTCTCGGTCCTGTCCCTCGACATCGCTGAGGCAACGACGCGCCGCTCCCACCCGTGACCTCACGGTGACGACGGTTATTTTTTATCACGTCACAGTTCGACGAAACACGAACGTGGACGAGCCGCCGCGGACACGCGGGGAAGGGGCGGCGGGGGCGGCTGCTGGGGCGCGGGGTTGGTTGGGTTTTTTTTTACGTTAATCATTTCTGTATATTTCTGGTTGTTATAAAAAAGAAAAAAAAGTTTTAACTTTATAGTTAATGTATAAGGTATGGGAGCAATGAGCAAGAGACGATATAGAAAGCACTTTGTTTGCTAAACACTTTAAATCAATCAATAAACTTTAAGAAAACGGCGTTTTTCCGTGGTGGCGAGTCCCTGGTTTTCGGCTGAATTTTTGTGAGACGAGTTTCCTCTGGAAAACGCCTGGCTCAGGAGACGTTTGGAGGGGTGTTTTGCATCATCCTTTTTTCGTTTCGTTTACTGTGAGAGAATAAACTTTATTCTTCTTGTACGAGAAAGGGAATTTCCTTTCTTATTTCCCTCGTTTGCATCTTAACTGGCTTTGCCGATTGCTGTTGTGCAATATTGAGAAATTTTTTTTCTCGTAAAGAATCCGAGATGCCTCCTGTGTTTTCGCACAAGGGGAGTCTCATATTCTGGAATTGTGCGAATTTTATAAATCGTCTGTCTCAATCCGATTCCAGCACTAAAAAAAACCCAGACCAAACCAAACCACGTAATTTTACCATAACCTTTCCGCTGATTACTTTTAAACTACTATCAAACTCAGTCTGTTATAATCTATTCTATTTTTTCTTACTTTCAAATAAGAAGCCTATAACGGCTGTGACCATCCCGAACTGGCCACCACTATAACAACAGCTTCTCGCCCGATGCCCACAAGACACTCTCATCTCGTTTCCACACTCCCTGCGAGACCCCAAAGTTTACGCGGGGAAGAGCTCTCTCTTCCCACTAGTGTTCGGTTTATCTTTTGCTTTGTTTGGCGTGTTTTGGTTTGTTCTTTTTTGGAGGGGGGTTGTTTTGGTTTTGCGGTGGGTTGGTTTGTTCGTGGGTTTTGTTCTGTTGTTTGGTGTGGTTTTAGCCCAGAAACTTGACGGCTGCCTTCCCAGCGGAGATTGTGAGAAAGCAGCGTTTTCCGGAGCGATTTTGGGGAGCAACAAGAGGGGATGAGCACTTCTCACCCCCCCGTGGAAATAAAATGTGCCCCGACGGCTGGTGTTGCAGGCAAGGGGAGCCGGCTGCGCGGTGCAGCCCCCGTGGGTTCCGTTCCACGGGTGGGTGCTGGGGCACGGCAGTCTGTGGGGAGCCCCGGGGAGCGGGTGGACACCCCAGCTCTGCCCGGGTAACCATCTCCTGTCATTTAGAACGGTGCAAGAGGCTGAAGTCTCGGAGCAGACCCATTTGCGTTGGTAGAAATCAGGACTTTTACTCAGTTTTCAAACAGCAGACCACACACTAATTTGCTTTCTCAAAAAATCCATCTTGCATTGCATGGACCGATGAAACAAACACTGAAAATGAGTGTCTATTGCTTGCACATTTTACTTAACTGTTTTGTAAGAAAGCAGCCTGCATAAAAGCCTGACCTTTTGAATTATTTCAAAGACTCAATGGACAAGTTTTATCTGATATTCACATACTTCTAAGAGCTTGCTTCCTTAGTAAGTTAATTAACATTCAAAGTTACAGAAGTATTCAGCAATGAGATTCGGCATGTTCTCTTGGTAATTGTGTAATGAATATAATTATCAAACTCAGTGAATGCACACATTTACACTCCCCTTTATGAGAAGGCAGACATCAGTGCCTGACCATACTTTAAATAAATATTTAACAATAAAAGATCTTCTGAAGTAAATTTTCAGGGAGAACACGACAAGCGGTGCTTGGAGCACAGCTCTGCACAACTGTTCCTGGCAGGAGAAAAACAGCTACACTGGGAAATGGATACTCAGGAGACTCATCCACACTGTAAAACTAACCCATTGCTGACCAGGTTTGAGCCAGCACTACCAGTAGCTGAACTGTTAGCTCAGATAGGACAGGACTCAGCTTAATTAAGAGATCATTCAAACCCTGTCTACTCTCCGGGAGCTTCAAATGATCCCCCCAGGTGGAAAATAATTCAGCTCCAACAGGCTGAGAGTTTTGGAGTAGCTGATTTTCCCACTCCAGGTCAGTTAGCATCCTGCCGGGGAAACCTGCTCCTGTGAGTATCACTACTCACAGCTGTTGGCTGAAGGAGTGAGCCTGAGATTCCTGGTCATTAAACTCGATTTAACAAGGTTTCTCACCTTTTAGAGCAGCGCTGAAAACAGAGCCGCAGGTATCTTTCTCAGCGTAGTTTAGGAAGTTATTGCTAATCCTTGCTCCAATGCCTCACGCAGGGGTCTGATCTCACAGAAGAGAACAGTAAAACTGCAGAGCCTCAGCTCCGGTCCTTGTCTTCTCTGACGTGCAGACCAGCTCGTTGTCCCCTCGAGTGTCCAGTCACAGGACAGTGTCATGCAGAGGCCATTTAGAGCATCAGCACGGAAGAGCCAGCTCTCCAGCGATGCTCCCTGGACCAGAGCTGGTCTGTGGCGTTGGGTCACTGTGTGGTTACACACTTGCCAGGAGACGCTTGATGGTATCAGCACAGGGCAGTTGTTGAGGAACATCCCTGGGCTGAACGCTCAGCACCGGCTGTGCTAAAGCTAAAAGTTCTCACCTACCTGAAGGTCCTAATTCCACCACCAATGTTCCTCCCTGTTGATACTCCGGCTCTCCGAGAGCATGAAACTGGGCTTGATGCAGCAATTTGAGGTGATCATACTAGAGAGTCATAAAAAGCTGCCAAAGCTGCCACAGTGACCCACCGGCAAGGCCCAAAAGCTGGTTCCCACACAGGACACACCTGGTGTCCCTGCTGCACCTCACGCAATGGTCTGTGCTCCTGCACGGGGCTTTGGGGAGGGATGGAGCGTGTTTTCAGTGAGTCACCAACGAGAAACAGACCCTGGTACAGTACGAATGATCTACTGGCTGAGGGAAGCGTGGTTATGACACAAGTAGGAGACGTTTGCCCTGGTTCATTCTGTGAGTGATTTTTTTTTCTAATTACTTTATTATTAATTCATAAAATTTAGTGTTCAGGGATTCAGGATGCGGAACACATTCAAGAGGACATTTAGCAAAGTGTTTGCCAGAGGACAAATTCTCATCTCAGATACACTAAGCAACACAATTGGAGGCTGATTCAATATTTTCAAGGGATGTCGTTGGCACACACCACAGAAGATCTGGGGCATCAGCACATATTTGAACTAATTCTCGTGAAGTCAATGTGAAATCCAAGGGTGCAAGGCTGTATTAGTGAGAAGCAATTCAGATATTAGTTATATCTTACCACTGGTCACTGAATGAGGTAAAAAGAGAAGAAAACTGCATCTATTATACTTCAAATATTTAGAGTGAACAAGTTTCAGTTGTTCACATTCACTGAATAAACAGCAGTAAAACGTCTCATAATCAAAACAACAGAAAAAAAGCACGTAAATACAGACAGATACTTTCCAAATGATTGGGAGATAATATATTTTCAAATATTTTGTGTCATTGCTTACACACAACAGTCGACGATGTTTTACCAAATCATTGGAAACCGGTGTTCTATATTATCACCCTCCTAAATTTCTTGGTGTTATTTCCATTTGAGCAGCAAATGTGGGTTTAGTGAGGAGCTTTTTTAGGTGAATTCTTAGGGGTTTTTCACAAGTATTGTAGACCTGAACTCACAGCCATGTTACCTGTTTCTATCATGCTACATAACCAAAATGTTAAAAAAAAAGTTTTGTTTGTATGAGCTTAAATTCATTTCCCCAAAATACACTGTAATGTCTTCTTGTAGCCTGTTGTATTGGCAGATATCCATTGCTTCTTGTATTACATGTATAAAATCGTTCTGCTCAAACATAGATGTATGTAAATACTCAAAGGAACATTATTTTACAATGTCAGGGCAGTTCTGGTCTTCAGGTTCTGACCCAAAGAGTAAGCAAGCAAATAGGGCTGTCATACAGCCTTTCTGAAGAGCAAATAAAATTAAGATTTTTTAATTATTTTGGAAGGTTTGCCAGGCTGTGGGATGTAAACGAAGGCACAGCCCAGCGTGGATGCTGAAGATGAAGGGGACAGGCAACTAAAGAAACAGGATCCCAACCAGTTTGTCTCACAAAGTGGGTGAAACAAATTCACATTCTGCTATACCTGGGGCAGCTCTGTCAGCTTTGTTTTTCCCCTCTGCCCATAGCATTTTGTACCACATGCTCACGTCACACAGATGCCTCAGGTGGACAGAACGATGACTGTTGCTGTGAAAATAGCCCTGACAGTAAGAGCTCTTTCTGCTTCTCTGATGTGAATTCATCACACAGAATAAGCTTCAAAGCAGCTCGGGGGGTTATCACAGCATCGAAAACCTGTAGCTGCTCAATCTGCAGTGTCCGTACAAGGGAAATCCTGTGGATGCTGGGAATCCTATGGGTGCACCCCGTATCAATAGAGGAACACCAAGGGCACAGGGGGCGACTCATGGGCAGGACCCGAAAGTTGGGGCATGCAGGGCCAGGCAATGTGACGAACAGTAGCTAAACCTGATCTATGATTTACTAATTTAGTCTCATTATATGAAAAACCTCAGCTAGCTCAAAGTGTCACTCCACACAAAGTGCTAGCCTTTGTTGTAAAATGCAACTTCTACGTTTTCTTCTCTGTAATGTCACAAACCAGAAACATCTTACAATGACAAGGAAGGAGAGATGGCACTACAGCAAAGAACTGCAAGTCACAAAGATATTTATTAGACATGATGAATGACAGAGTAAAGATTCACCCCTCTTTGGCAAACTGCTGCTTTTTCAAGAGAAGAAAAATGGATCTACTAACCTTAGTACAAATATCTTGATTATTGCTCATTTTCTTACTTTTTTTTTTTTCCCTCTCCCCAAAACTACACACATACATCACGAGAACTTGTCCTGCACATAAAGGGACTCGTTCCCAACTTTTCACCCTTAATACAGGCAGGGTGACAAAGTTTATTTCCTCTGCCTTGGTCCCCAGAGGCTGTGGGAGAGGAAGAGAAGTGCGGCAGGAGAGCATTTGGATGAGCTGCTGGGGCTTCTTCAACTCTTTGCGCTGACCCAATTCGTCATACCAAGCTGCACCCTCTGTGACCTGTTAAATATGCTGAGATTTGCAACTAAGAACATTCTTTGGGACTTACAGAACCGTCACTACGCCTTGTAGCGGTGATTTTGAGTGAAACAGCGTGTTTGCATTGAGCACGCTCTGCAGCAAACCTGATCGCACTCTCGTTTGCTGCTTCTGCTTCAGCACTGGGGAAAATAAACACACGCTCACGTGGAAGCGAAATCTAATTTCAGCCCTAGTAAAAACGTGTGGCAGACTCTCCTCCTGGTGCCGTTAGCCTTCAACTGCCAAAAATACTATTATAAAAATTCAAAGATATCCAAAAGCAATTTCCAAACAAGCAGAATCATATATTATATTTCCATATACGTTTTATAGTGTGCGAGGATAAGAGTGGCTCCGTAATGGCATTACAAATATAGCAAATTAATGGCGGATGCAATGCCAACACCTTGTCATTATGCAAATTGGAATGTCGGCAGAAGTGGTTATTCAACAATCCCTTTCAAAGTAACCAGGCGCCTAATGCTGCTCATTACATCTAAACTAATTAGCACCACATTTAAACGATTTTAATAAGCTTTTTCCTTAACCCCTTGACAGAGGGCATTCCTGATGCTAAAGCAAAAACCTACGAACCCTTGGCACAGGAGCACTGGGGTTTTGCTCAGGGCAGCAAAAGCAGAAAAGCAAAGGGAATTCTACCCCAAAAGCCAAATGACAATTATTTATGTTACAGACATTTAAAGGCAAAGAAACAGGTTGCACTGAAGTCCAGCTCAGTTTGCCCAGGCTCTGGTGCAGCCTGGCACCAGCACTTAAACCACCGCGGCCTCCTCCAGTACACCAGAGCCTGCTCCCAGGCCGCTCTTCCGAGCTGGTACTACATTTAGGCTCTGGGCTACCCAGACCCAGCTGATAGGAAAGGCTTAGCAAAAACGTGAGTTCTTTCTCCACTTGATCAACTTTGAAGGAGAGGAAGAGGAGGATCACACCTTGAATACTGTGTTCAGTTTTGGGCCCCTCAGTACATGAAAAACATTGAGGTTCTGGAGAGAGTTCAGAGAAGGGTGACAAAGCTGGTGAGGGGTCTGGAGCACAAGTGTGATGGGGAGCGGCTGAGGGAACTGGGGCTGTTCAGCCTGGAGAAAAGGGGGCTGAGGGGAGACCTTATCACTGTCTGCAACTGCCTGAAAGGAGGTTGGAGCAGGGAGGGGGGTTGGTCTCTTCTCCCAAGTAACAAGTGATAGGACAAGAGGAAATGGCTTCAAGTTGCACAGGGGAGGTGTAGTTTGGATATCAAGAAACATTTCTTCATGGAAAGGGTTGTCAGGCATTGGAGCAGGCTGCCCAGGGCAGTGGTGGAGTCACCAGCCCTGGAGGGGTTTAAAAGATGCGCAGATGTGGCGCTTAGTAACACGGATTAGTGGTGGACTTGGCAGTGTTAGGTTAATGGTGGGACTCAATCTTACAGGTCGTTTCCAACCTAAATGATTCTATGATTCTGTGAAAGCACCAACTTAGAAACATAAGTAATTAATAGCTCTCTTACCTTCTTTTCCTTCAGGGCAGCATCAGACTCCTGCAGCTGGAAGGGCAAGAACTTTGTTCCACAGGCCACAAGTCATCCAGCTGCCAGGCAGACCCAGCTCTCATCCACACAGATTTTCCAGGGGATGTGCTGAGTTTTGGGATCTGTAGCACCCCTCTCAGCTGAAGGGGTCACCACTGCTGCTGGATGGGGAGCGCCCAGACTGGTCACGATCTCAGCTGCTGCTCTGAGGCATTAACTCCTGCCAGGGCTCCCACCCTCTTTCTTAAACCCTTGAATGTCTGTAGATGATTTTATAATGGAAAGGACAACCACCATATCCATTTAAAGGGATGCTCCTAGGGCTCTGGATGTACCAACAGGATCTAAGCTCTCTCACCAGCCTTTCACCAGCTTTTTCTGTAATCCTCTCCTGTATCCCCATCCCACACCCTGACAGGTGTTCAGGGGCTCACTGATGTGGCACAGCCGCATCCCCTTGGGTCTGACTGCCAGACCAGCTGAGCTGTGAGACCAAACCAGGGCCTCAACCTTCCAACTGGGTGCAGGGGAACTGCATTTATGTGGAGGCCCTTGCTGTGGTGTCGATATTCTGCTTGGCTTTGTACTTCACCGACCCTCACTCTGGTCTTGCCTTGATGACTTGGCTCTAGACTTGCCTTTTATCTCAGAGGACTTTCAGGTGGTGGTTGGATGGATCTTGTTTCTGTTACCACCCTTGGTTGTGTTCGGGTGCTGTGGGATGGTGGCCCTTGCCAGGAAAGCCACTGCCCCTTCCTGCCTTTGCCTTCTGCTCCTGGATCACCTCTCCCTGATACCTCAAGCCTCTACCCTTTTTCCCTCACCTTGCTGTGGACCTGACTCCATTCTGTGCTCCCAGCACTGTGGAGTTTTCCTTGGGCACTGTTTGGAGCAGAACTTCTCTTTCATGTTTCCAGATGCACATTGAAGTGTTACTTTCACCCAGGAGCAAGCTGTTGTTAATTGTTTTGGTTTTGCTTAAATGTAACTGTTCTGGTGCATCTCAAAACAGACGTGTGGACAAATTGTTCTCCAGTAGTTTTCAGAATAACACCCTTCTCTCAGGCTTTGGTGTCCAGGAGGGCCAAAGGGCTCATCTTCTAGCTGGTGACAATTGCTATGAGGGAGCTTCACTTTCCTGAACCTGTGAAGCTTGACGGTTTTTTTAATGGTAGGGGTCTAGGGAATAAGGATCTGCATCCAGCCTTCCCTTGCCCCAGTCTGGGGACTGCAATCTGGAAAGTTTGGGGTATTTTTTACATTCTGTCTACTCTCCTCCATGAAGCAGCATAATGGACTAGATGATCTCCAGAGGTCCCTTCCAACCCCAATCTTTCCATGATCCTTTCAAAAGGAAGGGTTTTAAATGCCCAATTTTCACCACTTAAGTACTGCTGCAAGATCCAGATGTTCTTGCCTTTTCTGATGCAGAAACTTTACATGAGTTTACATCACCTCCATGATTTAAACCATTAATACGCTCAATAGCACTGGATGAGCTACACATACAGTTGCACAAGCAGCCAGGTATTTGTACAAGCGTCAGAGGCCACCACATGGTTATTGCTGCTAAACTACACTGATATGTGCTGAACTGGGTTTTGCTGGTTGGGTTCCTGAGATTCAATAATGCTTCTTGCTTCTGGCTAGTAGCTCCTTATGATTAAGAACACCCTTACTGTTCCTTTCCACAGCCACTTTAAGTGGAACGGGTTTATTTTTTGTTTTCCACAAATTATTTCTTTTTCTTCTTCAATAAAGCCCACTTCAAACTTACCGATGTCTTACCCAGTCTGCAAACTGTTTTACATGGCATGATCACTGTCCATGCAGAACTGCTTGCACATCCTGTGTCTTCATTTTGCTTCAAAAAAAAAAAAATAAAACCAAACAAATGAAATGCCATATAATTTCTAAGAGCTTTTAAGGGTTACAGTTTTAAAGGTTACAGACCCGGATTGCTAAAACCAAGCCTCAAGTGAGTTTAGAGACTACAAAATCACAAGGTATCATGTACAAGATGAGTATGGACCCACCACCGTATCTCAGTAGCTTCTGAGGGGATGTGCTGAAGGGTTGGTTCTATTCAGAAGCCAGTTCACAAACTCCACACCACGCTCATTCCTGTCACTAAGTGCTTTGTATTAGAGGGCCAGACCCTTAGTTCCACCCTTAATCAGCACCAGGTTCACACGTTCCAGAGTGTTTTACTGCCCAGGTGCAACCACCTGCTCAGGGAAGAGTAACCACAGAGAAGTCTTCACTTTCAGTTCTTGTTTAACCACTGAAACAGCACTACTTATAAAAGGATGACTTAGATGCATCAGCGTAGCTCACTTCAGCTCAGAGTTATAGCATTCTTTTAGAAATACAGAATATTGAACCTGTATTACAACTATTCACCTTAACAATGCTCTAAGGACCTAATTATCCAAGGTGTTCAGGTACCTGGAAATCATACGCAGTGTCCCCAGAAGTAGGTTATAGTGCAACCGCAAAGGCATTTGAGTGAGGTATAAAGACAAAAACATACAGTAGAGATTATATGAATGACGCTTTTATTATTATTTTTTTTTTACCCCAGAAGCCCTGAGGCCCAGAACAGAACAGTTCCAGTAGAAATGTCACACAGACAGTTTAGCAACCAAGATGATTGAAAAGCTGGCAAGCTTGGAGACCTCAAATTTGTAAACTCCTGTAAGCAAAGTAGTGTGATGTATCTAAAAAGTAGATTTATTTTGAACTCTAAAGGATTTCTATTTAATGAAGGTATGCTGGATCTCTGGATATAGATGCTTTTCAAAAAATTTCCTCCAGCAGAGCTACAGATAAACCCAGGAAAAAGAGAAAGCTCTCCAAATTATGCCTGACCAGGTGTAATGAGAATGCTTAAGTGGCAAAATTGAAGACCTGTTGTGTGTATATAGGCTTGTAGAGAAATCTCCTGATCAAATGAGGCAATAATTAATGTGGGAAGGGTAATCTGGGTTGCTCCAGCACTGGATGAGCGGGAGATGTGTGCTGGTAAGAGACCAAAGCTACAGAGGATGTGTGTTTAACCTTCTCCTATGAAGAGTCCATGGTCTTTCTGACTTCAAAGCAGAAGGATGAATAAAAAATTCATATCCAACTGGGTATATACCCCACCTGACCAGGAAAGTTCTTGCAACAAAACCAGAAAAAAAATAAAACCATAGAAAAGCTTCAAAAAAGGTCATTACTAACCTTCTAAAGTCTGTGCACCTGTGCCTAGCTCCATGTCACTTGCTGGGAAACCTTAATTCTGCAAATTCTCTTTCTACATGACAGAGGCACTCTAGAAATAAACACCTTTTTCCAAGCACGTGTGTTTTTTAATAAAGAAAGCATATAGATCACTTGATAGGATCAGGTTTAACTGGTGGACACTCAGGTCCAGATGGGAAGTTTCAGCTGATAATTCTAGGACTGATGTGAGTGAGTAGCATCATAATGGAGTGCACTTACTAAGCACGCTTCTCTCTCACACATTTCTACCATTTCCCTTTCCAATCTTGGTCATTGGGCTTTCTTTTTTAAAATTAATTTTACTAAAGGCCCCAAATGGGAACTCCATGGGGTGAAGTGCACGTACCATTTGCTGGAAATTTTCTAGAGCTGACATTTCATGTTTACAGCAAAGAAGGGTTAAGTACCACCGCACAATATAAATTCCACACTCTTTTTACAGGGAGAAAACATCTTATGAATGAACACCTTCAGTCTGTGCGGGCTCAAGAATCTCTGAATAGCGGCATAATGACCTTTGTGGCTCTTTTGAATGTTAATGTCCAAGATCAAACAGTTTAGTCTGTTCTGAGATCTCAGCATCCAATGACCTGTATTACATTTAAATGTGTGGGGTTTTGTTGTTTTGGGGTTTGTTTCCATTTTTTTTGGTCTCTTTATACTTAATGAGAAATAAAATCAGTCTAACAGTTGATTTAACTGACCTGGTGATGAGCTTGGTTTGTCCTTGTTTACACTTTCACCTGAAGCTTTCACTGCTTTACTTTCCAGTGCAGTAGGTATTTTTTGAAATTCTTGCTTTTAGTTGCCTATTTATCATTTCTGGTCGTTTAGAAGCACAACTTCTGAACACCTGTGTTGAAAACAGTCCAAACTGCAGAGCTCTTGCAAGATAAACTATCAAGATTCAGTATTAATTGCTTTCTAATCAGTAATTGCACAAGTCAGAAGGTAATCGGCAGAACTGTAAATTAGCTTTTGTCTGAGGTGGTCAGAAGCTCTTTTTTAATTCTTACAGTCTCTTAATGCATATGAAACACCTCCAACAGTGAATAACTAAATCAGTGCTGTAGAGAATCCATTCTAATCTGGATTCTGGATTTTATTGAAGACTTGTGCAGTTCATTTTGAAACTGATTTTCAAACACTCCATCCTCCTTGATACTCTGATACCCTTAGAGCTGTTTGAAACCTTGCAAGAGCACAACTGGTCAACGTTTGGTTCACTCTGCTTAAGAACATGACTATAGCCAGCAAAGCGGGTTTGGGAGATCTGGTTAAGCACCCAGTCAATACCAACAAACCACGCTGGATCCAGCTGCTCGACCCCACTGTGTCTGTTAAGCCTGTGGAGTCAGAAAACTCCATATGCTTGTTTGTATCTGGATCCTTAGATGCACTCCCAGGCCTGAGACTGACACAATCTAAAATGATTTAAGCCAGGCAGTTCACTAGTTTGACATGTTACTTGAACAATCTTTAAAACCTCACACTTTCACTTTGTGCTGGAGCTTTTGGGTATCAGTTAAACCGCAGCACATTCCGAGTATCTCTACAAACTTCCACAAGGTGCTTTGCACATGTAGTTCTGAAAGACACTGGCGAACCATCTTGGGAAGACAAGAAGCAGCCCAGGATGACCTTTGTCATTTCAGGTTCTCCCCCAGCACAGCTACCAAGTTTTAATTAGCTCCTGGATTTCAGTTTGCTGAAATCAAACTCTACTCCATTCATGATCTGAAGGCATCAACCAATCTGGATATTTTTTTTTTCTTTTTGGGGTGTACACAAGAGGTCTTTTGAGGTCCTGCAGGAGCCACAGTGCTGCTGGAGGTGGTACACTTGCTAGGATAGAAGGCTGAGCAAATGACTCTGGGAATCGCCATCACTGGTAGAAATCTAAGGCATCCTTTTTCCAAAGGCGTGAAAGTGGAGGTAAATTACAACATGTGTTGGCAGAGGAGGTATAAATTACCTGAGTCCCTAAAGAAGGAAAGAAACCCTAAACCTGAACATTTTACTCATAGTACATACAAGTCACAAAACATGCTATATTTCATATACATTTCAAATAATTATCAACAGCATTCTATACCACCACATCTTTACCAAAATTAATGTTCATTATCAAATAAGTTAAAGTTGAAAACGATTTTAAAAAATTACCCCAGTAAAAATGTACCAAGCACAATATTCTCGTGTAAATATGAAGATCTCTGATACAGGTTTCGTGCAGTTGCACTCTTGTTAATCTTCTTTACCCTTCATTTTATTACAATTTAATTCAGTGCGTAATTAAACTGGTTGGCAAACTTCTCGTGCTTTCTTTGGTCCACTCGGTTCATTGCATTCACCACCCGTTTCATAGCACCTCTGAAAGAGAAACAAACAAACAAACCAACCAACCAGTTATGTTGATTATACCCAATTTCAGAGGATGTTTATGAATGTTGGGGGAAAAATGAACTATGATTAATCACTACCAGACTTCTGAACACTGCACTGATGAGGCTGAACAAATTTGCCTTGTTAACTACATTAGCTGCAACAATACATACAATCTAACTCAGCAATGATTTTATTAACATGAGTAAACAAAGTCTTTCAGTTGAATGGTTGCTCATTCCACCCTCCTAGCATTATTTCTGATAGCCACACGAACCAACTTTGATTTTTTTCAAAAGCACCTAACTGCTCTCGGGGAAAAAAGAACTAAAAGTACCTAACAGGATCTAAAAACCCTAACACTCAGAAACCCTCATGAAATCCAACCTGCAGAATCTATAATGTTTTTTTGAGGGAAGGATTTGCTGTTCAATTCCTGTAACTACAACTCATTTAGCAACTTTCACAGGTTACTAAAATCCCATTTCACCAGCCATGGGCAGCATAAGACACTTTACTCATACTCGCAGTATCCCCATTCCTGAGCAGCAACTATTTAATCCACAAGCACAACACCAGAGATTGTCACGTATCTTTATGCAGAGAGACCAACTGCTGTGGAACAGTGAAGTGTTTAGAGTTTGGCACAGTCAGGACAGTGTGTCCAATATCTTATTCTTATATGAAATGGAATGAGATCTCTGCTGCCTCATGATGGGTGAGCACTCGAGCCTTCTGCAGCACCTGCTGTGCTCGAAGGTGGCTCTGGAGTGTTCTTCAGATTCAAAAAGGAAATAAAGGAATGAGCTTTGGAGCTCTTAAGCTTTTTAGTGCTCCAAAATCTGATGAGGGTTTGCCCCCATGTTGCCACTCTTATTTGCTGCCATTGTTTCCTCCCAGTAAAGATGATGCCCAGAGATTTCTCTTCTTTTGTGACTAACGGCTCTGCTCTTGGAAGACACCTGCTTTTTTTCCCCCTTCACAAACATTTGAAGATCACACAGCTGAGTTTTTGAGAGTGAGGAAAATGATACCTAGACAGCACAAACAGGAGCAGGAGATTCTAATAAAAGGCATGGAGAGAGTAGGCCTACATAAACTTTAAGAGGTAAGGCAGAGGAATGGGTTCCTGATTCCAGAGGAATAAGAATCCCAGAGTGGTTGGGGTTGGAAGGGACCTCTGGAGATCATCCAGTCCAACCCAGCTGCTAAAGCAGGTTCACCAGAGCAGATCACACAGGAAGGTGTCCAGGCGGGTTTGAATGTCTGCAGAGAAGGAGACTCCACAACCTCTCTGGGCAGCCTGGGCCAGGGCTCTGCCACCTCAAAGGAAAAAAGTTTCTCCTCATGTTTAGACAGAACCTCCTGTGTTTCAGTCTGTGTCCGTTGACCCTAATTCTGTCATTGGGCACCACTGAAAGGAGTCTGGTCCATCCTCTTGACACCCACCCTTGAGAGAAAGGCAGCAGCAGAAGTCAAGAGAAGGCCCTGCTGCGTGTATCTGCCCTCACAGAAACCTACGGTAGCTGTTGTGTGCAGCTGGGTGCATCTCACCTGGGGAATTTTGTTCTTCACTGGATGCTAGAGTTCCCATTTTATTGGTTACTTCAGGTGTCTCTAGCACAAAAGCTCAGAAATCTGAGGCTGATACTTGTAGGTGTGCTCAGGTGTCACCCCGCCTGTATTTATGAAGAAGGAAGTTATTTCCTAACACATCTCCACAACGGCCTGGACGCTCTGCCACGCTCGGAGCTACACCAGCCAAGGGCTTGGCTTGAGGGACCACGTCCCATTTAAGAACCAGCCACTATTTGATGTCTCCTACATCAGAAATACAATTGGTGAGTTCTAGAGCGTATTATTTCAAGTCTAGTGCTGTTAGATTCTACGCTGCCACAGTCTGCAGTTATAATTTCAGAGGATGCTGCAGGCTGTGCGATAGAATGAGGACAAGACATCCACTTAAGAGTGTGCACCAGCCTGTTCCAGCAGCAGGCCCTGCTCACCACTCCAGCTACACTGACTGTTCTAGCCAACTGCTCACTGTAACAGCATTTCAAAAGCTGGTTTGGAACATCTGAAAACGGACGATACTTCTTAATAACGCTTTTAAATGGTGGGATTAAAGATTTTCTCAGCAGCAGCTGTAATGAAAACCAAGATTCTGACAAAACACCTCAGAAGAGGTATACTTCTAACAAAATTCTGCCAATAAGGTTACCAGAGTAAGGAAAATGTGGTTGTGGTTTTACACTTCAAATGTTGCTTAATTGGTAGGAGAAAAGCGAACCTTTAACAGTGCAGAGTGGCCTTGACACTTTCACGTCATGTAGGTTTTACATTAGCACCACTGGATTGTGCGATACTGTAAATGAAATGAGATCCCACTTTGATGATCTGTGTGCAATTTCACTTAACTTTATTGGCAGACTAGAGCCTGGGTTTATCACCTATACATTTCAAGTAATTTGGGGTTGTTATAAGGAGCCAAGGTTATCATCTTGTTTAGTGCTGCAAAGCATGAAACCTATTAAAACATGACAGGTTTGATTCCCTATGCCTGGTACTAACACACACTCAAAATCATTAGCACAAACCTGAGTGAACCCAAACCAGCTTTTAAAATTTATTTTGTTAAAGCTGATACAAAGTTCTGATCATTAGAACTATATGGTTCTGACTTCTAAGATCAGGTGACATGGAGATTTCAGAGAAAATATGCTATTTCTATACCTTAAAGCAATGTAGATTTGGCTTTGTTGTTATAACCATTGCAACAGAAAAGGGAAAATAGAGTTTAAACAAGTGTTGTGCCTTGGATGTTGTTCGATTCACCCAGTATATTTAGGTAATAACCCACCATTAATGATTTTATAATAATAATTTTGCTTTTTTGATCTGACAACTTTACCCTCTTCACTTTCCTTTGACCACTTCATTTTTGACATGTGAACTCCGAAGAGCTGCAGCTGCTTCCCATTTGATAAAGGCCAGAGCACGCGTAGGCAAATTTATGTCGCAGCCACATCTAACCAAGACTAGATACCAGAAATGGCATGAGTGGACATATGGAGCTGCTATACGTTCCAAAACCCATTCAGCTTGGTTGGGGTTGGTAGGCTCCCCCTCCTACCGGAGCCAGCATCCCTATTTGCAGGTTAACTCACATATGTCTCCGCAAGTCATGGACACACCTTCATTCCACACGTCTAAATGCCAATGCCATCCAAACAGTTTCTTCTCGAGCTAAATGTAGATCCTTTTATTAACTGAAGTTATGCCCAGGACAGCCCATGTTAGGCTTTCAAAAGGAAAAACTTCATTTTCACTTCATCTACACTACTACAGCGTGTCTGATGCTGTTGTGTCACTCTGAACACACCAGTTTCTTTCCAGATCCGGTGCTATTTGTACATGTAAAGTAGCATCCGATTAATGAATGATCATCCAGAGAAGCTACTACAGCAATTAAAGGATTAAAAAAAATTGAGAAGGATGAAAAAAATTCCAAAAAACATTTAATTGGGAAATTTCGTAAGTTAGGTGAAAATCGCTCTCAAAGAAATAACGTTGTGGTACCTGTTACTCTTTACCCTCCAGAGGTACGGAAGCATTCCTGCTCTGCAGTTAGCGAAGGAAGATGTTTAGTAAGTGCATGTTAACATAAAACCAGAAAGTAATGTTGAAACAACGGGAAACAGCCATTTAACAAGCTCTAGAGAACGTAAGCATCTTACTTATTGAAGACTTTCTTCTCAAGCCGGGAACGAGAAGTGTTCGCCTGCTGCTTCAAGTCTGTCAGATTTGGATATTTTTTCTTCTTCCCTTTCTTTTTGCCTCCTTTTCCATTATTTTTAGAGGAACCAAGATCCACTCCCGTAGCTGCTTCAACTTCCCTCATGAATTCTGGATCTTGCCACTCTGTTTAAAAGAAAAAAAACACGCACTTGGAAACTCCAAACCCCAGCAGGATTCGCAGACCCTAAGGTGCAAGTCCTTGTCACCGCTGGCAAGGGCAGTCACAGCACTCTACGTCACACATAGAAAGGAAGGGGAGGATAAAGGCCTTAGGCAAAACAACGGATCTTGATAGAAAAGCCCCGCCAGTCTGGGATCAGTATCTATTATTAGCTGCTGTAGATAAAACTGTTCTGTAGGAAGACTCAAGTCAAGTTTTTGCCGTAGCACAGCAGCAAAATTCCAAGGAAACGATTCCATGTAGGAGAGGCGATATAAACACAGTGATTATTTCTTAGAAATGGAACAAAATGCCAACACTGCAGCTGAGGAACTTACCTCCAGAAATAAATTCTGAATAAGCTTAAAAATAAACCTAAAAAAATGGGATCTGTCAACTTTTGAGGAGAGTAGGGGTGACAACACGGTAAATTTTCTGCATCAAAGAACCATGTTTGCTTCAAAACATGAACTGGTATCTGACACCTAAAGAGAATTACTGAATAACACAACATGACTCTGTTGCCATGAGCCCAATTTGGCATCTGAAAGAGATACTACTTTAAGTATCCCACGCTTCCTCAGTTTAATTATCTAAATCAAGTTTCTTCTCTTGACAATAGCACAAGAATTAATTTATCTTATCTTATCCAAAACCTGTTTTACAGTTTTATCAAAACCTTAATGCTTCAGAATCCAACCACACACTGCAAATGGTTTCTGATCATAGATGCCACCACAGGAAAAAACATGAACAATTTAAACCGTAAACTCTTCAAGAAAGCTGTGGTCTTTCACCTTCAGTGTGGAGTCTTGCGTATCAGAACAAGGTAACATAGTACAAAGCAAAAATGTGGCTAGAGGATGGGTATCTTCAAGGGAAATATAGAATAAGGGCATTGCATCATAAAGACTTTGAGCGTACGGGTTGGAAAAAGATGTAGCAAGTACCACTTCAAAAGTAACACGGGCCAAACTTGGCATAAATGTCAGAATTATGTACTTTAATAACCAGTAACTGCCAGTCATTTTTCAGTTGTTTTCCTGTGTGTCAGTCAGGCTTTGTTGCCTGCAGAAATTTTAACACCAACTGTCTACTACCCTTATTTAACATCTACGTAGATACAGAAAAACAGTCCTAAACGACTATACAATTTCATTTATACACCAAGATGGTCACCGAGTGTGACAAATATTGGTAACCGCATTTCAGGAGGGTCAGAGGCAATGTCCCCACTCAAGAACACGGTGTTCAGGAACACCAGAGCAATTTCCCAAGGAAAGGTTCGACTTAACCTATTACGATACGCGAAAGCAAGGACTGATTAAAATCCAACCCACCAAAAAGCACGAGGAAAACACAGCGGTGCAAGAACAGAGCCGAAGTACAGGGGGAGAAAACAGAACACATATACTTGATAGATCATAAGACCTCACAGGCTTTTTTTATTTTTTTGAAGTGAAGGAATACCGAACAGCACAATTCAGATACAGGAACGATTAATCCAAGATTAAGGAAAACTGTCTAAACAGTTTATCTCCCAGTAATAAGAAGGCGTCACAGTTTAGGAACCCGGTGAATGGAGCAATTGTTTAAACACAACGAAAAAATGCCGGCATCCAGTAGAGATGAAACGAGCATTTGAGTAAAATGAAGGAGCAATTTAAAAGCCTTTGAGAAAAATCAATAGAATGCCAGGGAAGAGCAGCCTTTCTGAGCATTGATGGGCCCCTAAAGCTCTTCATACATTGTTACTGAGTTTAGCAGCAGGGAAAAGAAAATTACACAGTTTGCGAGGGGAGGCGGGAATCAATACTGTAGTTAGTACAGAGATGCTATTTCACATCTGAGTGGCCAGCGGCCGGTCTTCACCAGCCTGTCCTGATACCTGTTTGTTAACAAGTCACTAAGGGCTGAAAAACCAGATACTCTTCAGGGCTGACACAAAAAATAGGCACTTAATTTGCTCCTGTGTGCAAACTATTGGAAAAGGATGAACGCTGCAGATTAGCGGGTCAGCGTAATCCCACCTGATTCATTGTTTCGGGACCAAAGAGCCCAAAGCACCGTTTTGTGGATGTTATCTACAGTTTAACGTTTTATACCAAGTTAAAAAAATGTTCCATAGTAACAATGACAGTGTTTTCAAAACACAGTCATTATCACACAAACTGTGTTACTTTCACATGATTGTTTTCCCTTTCAACCATCCAAGGATGAAAATGAACCTACCACCAACAGGAAAAAGATGTAGGAAGATTTTTGGTGCAATTTAATCACGCAACTGATCCCAAATGTTGATGTTTGGCATTTTTCAAGCTGTTGTCATTAGCAAATGATATTGTCAATCATAAGGCCAAAGCCCTTACTGTACAGAGTGGGTCCCCACTTGAGCAGCACCGCTCAGATTTGCTTCAAATCCCTTACCAAAAAAAATAAACCAAAAAAAACCCCCACCACAAACAACTAAAGAACTTCCCCAAACCACAAACTCAACACAAAGACCATTTTTAAAGGTTGAAGAAAATATTATAAAACAAATACAAAAATATTGAGGGAACAGGAATAAAAAAAAAGCCCACAAAAAAAAGCAGTGGATGAAAGTATTTAGTGACAGCTGGTATACATATGCCTTTAGAAACCTGTTAAGGTTTTGTCCAATAAATTAAGTGCCATTGCTTGTTCGGTATCTCCGCAGACAGAAGGGATGGACCTTCGTGTGACATCTCAGCTTACCAACGGCACTCAATAACGCAACGCGGCCATGTCAACACCGGTTTGGGACTAACATGCACATCCTTGTGGGCCAGAGGTGAGAAGCCTCTAACAACACCACGCTGACACTGTAATAAAAATAAATTTTATGTCTAGCCTCCAGCAATGGCAATTTCACAGGGAAAAAGAAAAAAAATCAATATTTTGCAGTGCAAGTGATTTTTATAGCGGAGTATTAGTTCCTAGTTTGAAACTAGTCCCTCAAGAACACCTACTAGTTTAATTTGCTGGGTTTAGTTTGTCGGAACTAAGCTGGGAAGTTGCCTTTTCAGCACAACCACCACATTCCCGGCCTGGTTTTGCTGTGACGCTCCAGCCGTGCCCGCGCTGTTGGTTGGATGCCGGTTTGAAGCATTCCACTCCACCTGGACAAGGATGGAAAAGTACCTGCAAACACGGCACTCGGACACATGCAGAAGGTGTTCGTTACCTGCTGCATTTGTGTGGTGCTGCTCATGGCCACGCACGGGCAGGTAAAGCCAAATGTGTGGTACAGGAAACTGGGTGGGTCAGTTGTATGTTTAAATGTGCGTTTATTCACTACAGACCTTTTTGGATAACAGATCAATGACTGTTCTTTATGCTCGGAAGGGGTTTCGTGGAAGGTTCAGTAGCCTCATTAATAATATATAACTGTGAAACTGGTGAAATACTGAGTCACAGCTTCAGAGAGAACCAACTGCCCTTCCCTTCGTAAAGGGAGAATAGCAGAAGATATCAAAATGATAAAGCCTAAGAGTAAGTTTAATTAGACTGCAGAATACTTACCCAGAATAACTAGCTTAAAACAGAGAAACCCAAGACCTGCTGGAGAAAGGCAGATTAAATAAAAGCTTTGAAAACAAATCTGTCCCCTCCAATTATCCTCTGTCTTTGCTGGATGGAGCCCTCTCTCCCATCTTGCTTCACAGTCCATCAAATTCCAGCAGCCTCCTGGTTGCAGAACCTGGCGCTCTGTGAAAATCTGTCCATCACCGGTCAGGTTTGGTTGTACTACTGCAAAAAAGTCCCTGACTCCCTCAGAAGTCTTCCTGCCTGTGTATTTGTTGCTTGTTGGCTTTCGCACCGCCTGCACGCCTTACCCAGCAGCCCAGAGCTTTATCCCAGCTCAAAATGCTCAAATGATCCTGGGGAAGGATGAGCTTTCCCTCCAGAGCATTGCACACCTGACAGCAGCAGCCAGGATACAAGGATAACACCATTAGTTTTGTTGCCCATCCCTATTGCTTTAAAAATTAATCTGGAGTATTGCACGGTAAACTGCAAACAATTAAACAGCACGGGTCTGTTTGTTCCCTTCCTCAAGCCCATCACAAACATCACGCCTGTTAGAACACTCAGAGCAGTTATAATGCCAATAAAGTAAAGGCCAAGGTAGGTGCTTCCCTAGTTCAGAGTATTTTCTAGGAATGCTGCATAGAAGCACAGCGCAACAAGGCAAATAATTCTTGTAGAACACAGCAAGTAAATAAAAATAAGCAGATATAGGAAAAACAAGTTCCCACATTGTGACAAAAAACCCCCAAACCACCACTCTGCCAATATTCGTGGTAACACAGCGATCCCAATAATATTCTTACATTACATAAACGACAACTGTTAGGAAGCAGCAAAATTAGACAACTTCTTTTTTCAGAAGCACAGTCGAGCATTTCCCAGGAAAAAGGGCTAATTGTCCTTAACAAACATGCTCCTCAAGATAAAGGCTACGATTCACCTGTCTGAGAGGTGCTAGGACCATTATGATAACTATCGGAAATAAAGAACAAACGCGACGTTAACTTTATTCTGCGTACATGTGCACCCTTATTTATTACATAAGCACAAATCACTGCAACTGACCTGAAAATTAAAATCAACAGGAATTTAAATGAGAGAACGGGGTTAGGAGGAAACCAGAAATATGATCCAGTTCTGTGGATCTCATCCCATGCCTTTAACAACCGAAGAATTGACTCCCTTCGTCCATATAGCCTGTCACATAGGTTGTCCAACTGTATATCAAGATTGTTCAACTTGTAGCCAATTGTATCTATATATAAATACAACGTAGATATAACACATAAAATTATGATATGGATTGTAAATATATTGTAGATATTGTAAATATCGTATACTATATATACAAACATATTCACAATTAAAATATTATACTTACATTTAAAGCTTATCTCACACCTCTGGCTAATGTTTTTCTGTTTTTAAAGTTTTTTTAAGATGCTGTGCAGACACAAACCTGGCTGAGCCGCTTGCTTCTCAAACCGCATCTTCTCTTCTCTGGCTCTGTCCTCTGCGTTAAGAGGAATCCCAGCTTCATCCCGAGGAATTATTTTGCCATGGAAAGGGCACTTCAGAAAGTAAAAAAAATCTCAAAATTTCTGAATGAAAATAAAATGCTTACATGTTATTCAACATGGCTTAAAGCCAGACACCATGATCAAGTAACAAAACTCTGCGCTTGATCCCCAGTGCCCCTTAGAAAGCATCAGGATGCTATAAACATAATGTGTTCACTATATTCCAAATCTCAAAGAAATAATATCATTGTGATATGAATGTCCAATTTCAAGAGGGCAGGCAGCACAGCCTGTCAAGTCTGGAATGCTGCATCACATTTTGTTGTTCACATGATATCCCTATCCTGTAACAATCCCATTTAAACTATTCCAGTGCATTCAGACCCTTCAAGCTCAAGCAGTACAGGAAAACCAGGGATATTAGGAACATAGTATGCAAGCAAAGTATTTCTGCTCAATAAAGTTCATGATTTGAGGCTGGGCAGGATTTAGCTTTCATAAAAACTCATTTGTAAATAAAATCTCTTTGCCCCCCAAACACCCACATTTCTAAAACCAGTTAATATCACATATGCCTCTAAATGAGGAAAACTTTCTGGCAACCAACTAAACTGTCTCTGCTTTACTGTCACATACTCATGTATCACAGTAATAAATAAATACCTGTGATGAATGCCAAAAATACTTGAGAGTTTTCTGAACATTTACAGCTTCCTTACCAGAAGGATGCTTCCCACATGAAGCACAGATTAACAGCAAACTTCTCCAGATACAATTTTCTTCCACTTTCTTGAGTACATTTACAATACGAAATAAACTTTTATGGGCATATTTTAATGAGATTTTCTCTACACAGCACATATCTTGGAAGTTCTATGTTACTTGGTGCCCACCTTAATCCGATCTTGTCTTTCACACAGACTTCCATTAGGCATTGGCGCTCGACATTTATGTTTCACCGGTTCAAACTTGCCAGCAAATGTTATATATCTGGTTTTTAACATTTCTGTTATTTCTTTATTTTCCACCTCTTCCTCTACTTCACTGGGTGCCCAAAATCGATGCTCAGAAGTAAATCTGGGAAAACAATGAATACAAATTATTCACAAAGTTGTAAAAAAGCACATACCAATTCCCCGTGTCATCCCATGGAAAACTTACATGTAAAAGGAGGGGAAGCTTTATTAGTGAACGAGGGAAAAATAGACATCTACCACTCTTTCTTACGACTCCTATATTACTAAGATGTTTTTAAAATATCACCAAAGCCTGTCTAAAATGGATTTTTTGTTTAACTTGCTAACCTATTACCAATCTTAGTTCTAGTTTGTGATCTGATGTTCAGAGTCTGTTATTCCACACCCATTTCTAGTGAACAAATTTGTAATTCTATAGTTAGTATTCTTCATCACAAAATATTTCTATGACTAAACATAGAAGATAGATCAGGAAGGCAACATTTTGATCCTGACTTGTCTCGTTTTACCCCTATAGCTGTACTCCTGCAGCGGGCGTTGAAATCAGAATACATCGCAATATACTGAGAGCAAGAAAGAGAGTGAACAATCAGCCGAGTCTTACAGAGATTCTTTCTTCCACCTTCTCCAATACAGTGTCCGGAAGTCTAAGAAACTTCTGGCTTGATCCCCTAGGAAATCAAGCTAATCCATTGAAAATCTGTTTTAAAATTAGAGATGTTACCTGTATTTACAGACACATATGGGCAAATATACTCGTCGTTAACCTGGTGTAAAGAAGATTAGCACCATGGCAGCAGATAGGGGGAGTAGGAGAGAGAAGCAAGGACCCTTGAGTGACGTAGTATTTTCAAACTTTCTCAACAGCGTTCATATAATTTCATTTTAGCCACCCTAGGCTGTCAATAGCCTATAATGAGAAACAGGCAACGCCAGAGAATAATTACCTGATTCATTTGAGATGCTAATCTTAGGACGCAACGACTGTCACTCTGATGGTAAATGTTTGCTGCTTCTAATCATGAAAAGAAATGAGGGAGACCAGCTTAAGCTCAGATATCTAACTTTAAGACATCTGAAGTGAAACAACAATCTCACTCCCAACTAAGGAAATATGAAGTTAAAGAGAAAAAGATACAGTTAAACTAAGCAAAAAAAAAAAAAAAAATGTTCAGCCTGCATGTCTGCTGCTTACTATTAATATTATTAATACAAGTGAAATGGAGATATCCAGATGACAGATGTCTTGATAAAGATTTAAAATTCCTAAAGGACACTTCCCAGTCCATCTTTCCACACAGCGTTCCCCCAAGTCGCTCCAGACTGATCTGCGGGGATTTTCTCTCACTCATTAATCCCCATTGGTGTCATTTCTGAGACTTTGCCTTCTGCAGAGTGACCACGGGCTTCGCTGATCACAGCAACCTCAGTTCAGCAAAGCACATAAACCAACACTTAACGAATTCCTTTAGTGGGGATGAAGAGTTTCGATGAATTTTATTTAAGCAAGTTTTCAGCAAACAAGTAAAAAAAAAAAATCTAAAACTAGAGGAAATTCGTCGGGCCATAGCAGCCTACAACATACGTTGCTACAGGTTTACTGTAATATTTGACCGTCTAAAATCATATCAAGATAAACTTGGTTAAAAAAGGGTTTAAGCAATTCCAGAGCCATTCTGTGATTTGCCAGATCACCAGAAAAATGTTCAACAAGGAGAATGCTTGTTAAAGAGATACATCCTGTCCAATAATTTCCTCAACAAATATATACAGCTAATGCCAGAAAAATTCTAACCTGCTGTAAAGTACAAGTAGCTTAGTTTTGGTAACTTAGGGGACAAAGGCAAAAAGAGTTATAGTGGAGGCTGGTTCAACATTAAATCTAGGAACAAAAATATTTTTCCACATTTTTTGGTTAAAAAAAAAAAGTTTTCAGCCACGCACTTCTGCAAAATACAGCCTAAACAAAAAAGCTCTAAGAATCTTGATAATATAGCAATACTACTCTAGTGAAACATTAGAATGGTACAGCATTTTAGCTTCAGAAGTTCTGTGGGAAGATTGTACAATGGACGGTGGATAAAAGAATGAAATAAATTCCTTGTTTGGTCAGGTTTAACACAATCCTGAAAATAAGATTGGCTGCTGGGTGTTAATAACATTACAAACACGAGGAGGGGAAAGCATTCCTAAAACGATACCACACAGGATTTCTAGCCTCACAGAATCTTTTAGTAAAATTCTAATGTCTTTGGTGGTCTGAACTCTCCTCCCCCTCCAAATTATCAAATTACAGTTACATGAGAATGAAGCAGCATTTAACAGTTGTGCCTCCCTACCTTTCCAATTAGGAAAAAGATCTGGTCGATATTTTCACTTTCCCCCCCCAAAATCTGCATCAAACAAATCTCAAGGAAATTAAAAGAATGTTTTACTATATATATCATTAATGAGTATTTGGAAACTGGACTTAAAATAGTCTGATTCCTACACAGATATTCATAAATATTATTATTTACTACAAGCATATAAATTATTTTCTCCCAGCATGACTTAGAGCAGGTGAGAAAACGACAAAGCAGTGCTAAATCCCAAACTTTTCTGATTTCCTGCTGCTGTAATTTCAGCAACGCTTTAAAAAGGCAGAATATGAGGCATTAGAAAAAATAATGCATATGACAAGTAAAACCTTTTTGTAAGACAGATCAAAAAGGGAACAGATAATCAACTAGAAGATCAACACCCCACTCACACTCATAGAAATACGAGTGTTACTGAGCTAGACAAGTAACAGAGGCTTTAATGGAAATTAAATCACTCTACGTTAGGAGGAATGAAAGACAAGTTATGGTTAACTGAAAGCTAAAAGAAAAATGCGGCTCCTGGAGAAATGTCGCACTCTTTCAACAAATGTATATCAACTTCATTTCTAAAATGGTGGGAAGCTTATCAAAAGCTTCAGTAAATATAAATTTTAAAACCAGTACGATACACAGAGAGATCCTGGAGCTAAATGAGTTCAACTGAATATCCTAATCACATCATTAAAAGTCCTGCAGCAGCTAATTTACCCTGACCCTAAGAGTAAGGTGATTTAGCTCAAGGAGGAGAGTAGAGTTTGGAAGGCCCACGCTACCCAAAACTGTTGGTTAAGCTGGCACAGCAGTCTCTAAACTACCTTCAAAGGGTCGAATGGAATTTTAGGACTGTATAAATGTAGGAGTAGTTATGTTCATACAGTCCTAAAATTCCATTCGGCCCTTTGAAGGCAACCATGAGGCTGATGTGGGCCCTGGCGAAAATGAGTCTGACAGCCCTGCTCTACACAGTACAACACTGTGCAGTATATCACATCACCCTCGAAAAAAAGTACTTCCACGGCTTTATAAACTCATTTTAAGAGTTTTTAAACTAGCTTAATGAGCTGTGTGAGTGAAGGCAGAAGTGGGAAAAACTGTTCGGCCCAAATTTTTTGTAAAGCCGTCAGTTACTGTCACCTTCTGGAGAAGGTGACGCTTCACCGTTTACCAGCTAAACAAAACTTCTTCAGAAAATCATCTTCCTGGTAGCTACATTGTCACTATCAAAATCTTAACTTATCATAAATGCTGTAGTTAAGTGTAGTGTTAAACAGGTGAGGGGGAAAGCCTTTTCCACTTCAGATTTTAAAAATTCAAATTCCATACACATTCCATATGCGTTATCTGGTTGGTTTTTTGTTTGGTTGGTTTGGTTTGGTTTTTTTTCCTCCCCGCCTCTCAGGCATCTTATAGAGACGGTATGTGTGCATATAGAAAGGTTAAAGGACTACTTTAACTTTTCAATAAATATATTTTATTGAACCCCATACCAGGGGTCAATGCTGCTGTGTGTGCAGGGCTACTTAAATTATCTTTAGTTAGACTGGCATATCTGTAGTTATAGACTATAAGGTTCAGAAGTGTGCCCTCTATTTTATTAGAAAGCATAAAAATAAAACAGTACAGCACAAGGCAGACAGGCAATGAAATATGCTTCTGATTTCACTTATGACTTGAATAACTCATTTGCAATGTAAAATAAAGCCTTACTACCTTTTTGGCACTATCACAGACAAATGCTTCTTAAAGCTCTGCTGAAAATCTTAACCATTTTATAGGCTGTGAAGAGCTTACATCACATCAGACAGAGCCCAAAAGCTTGGAGTGACTGTGTTAAAGCACTATTATGTATCAAATTTCACAGGCTTTCAGTAATTCGAAACATTCAAAATTCTATACAACCAGGTACAGGGGAAACGCTTTCCTCTTGCTGTTTTCTGCAAACACTGTCTTCTTGCTATGATCGTGGGTTGCTTTTTTCTGTTTGTTTTTGATAAAAAACCAAACTAAATTAAAGTAATACTTCTGAGAATAGTAGAGTTTGATTTGCAACTCAGCCACACAATGGTTTTTGCTTTTCCAAACCAGGTATGGTACACAATGATACTAAAGAGTTCTGGTGGAATTAAATGAAATTTATACATAGAGGGAGGACTTTGCATCCCAACTTTCAAATAAAAATAGTAGTACTAAAAAGGCGTTTTAAAAACTGACTACTAGAAACAAGTTTGGACCCATACCTGCCATCTCTTCTCTGCGGCATTGCTAAAGCTTTCTCCAGCAACGCTTCGTGTCCCAGAAACACAGAAGCTTCCCAGACAAGAATGGGAAGTGAGAGATCCAAATTCAAATCCTGTAACTGCCACCTATTTCTTGTGTGACTGAACAAGCAGATCAATTTCCTCAGTCACCACTCTGTCAAGTCAGGAAAAATACCCCCGACACCTTCCCCAGCCTTTCTCCTACCTTGCCTGCTATTTATTTAGACAGTAAAGTCCCCAGCAGAGACCGTCTATCATGCACTTGCACCAGCACTTTGCATAATGAGGTACCAATTTAAATTGGAGTCAGTGATGCCATGCTGCAAACAATACAGAAACATGAAAAGAGCAGAAAAAAATGTGCTAGGAAGCATCAAAGGATATTTAATTAGTATCACATCTTCTCAAAACAAATAATAACATTTAGAGGTAGAATTTCTGACTTTGTTTACGGGTCCTACAACACAAGGGAAAGAAGAAAAGTAATTATCAAAAGAAACAGCAGTCACCCCGCTGCATGACCTCTGAGTACAAGTAAATCTATATATTTGTTTAATTTATCTTAAAAGAAAAAGAGCATTACTTGAGAATCTTCCCAGCACTTGGCTGATCCTGTCCCCAGTAGTGAAGATCTAATCCAAAAGGCATGAGGGGAGCTTTAGCTCTTTCTTCTTCTAGTTTTCGCCTCTTACTGTCAGGCTCTTCCAAGGCTGCTGGCTCAGTAGCTGCAGAGTCGCTGGAGAAAATTAATGAAAACTCAATACAGAACAGCAATGATCGCAAGAACTTTTTCTCCGTTTTCATTTAGACTTTCACACCAATGCCTGGCTCCATCCTCGTGACACTCACCCTTTACATATTTATAACCATTAATGAGGTCACCCCTCAGTCTCCTCTTCTCCAAGCTCAAGAGCCCCAGCTCCCTCAGCCTTTCCTCACACAGGAGATGCTCCACTCCCTTCAGCATCTTTGTTGCCCTGCACTGGACTCTCTCCAGCAGTTCCCTGTCCTTCTGGAACTGAGGGGCCCAGAACTGGACACAATATTCCAGATGTGGTCTCATCAGGGCAGAGGAGAGGGGGAGAAAAACCGCTCTCGACCTACTGAAAACAGAGTAGTACTATAGAGACCTTGGGTAGTCAATGACAGAGCTTGAAACGGTCTTCTGAAATACTAAACTTTTAAAGATTAAAAGTCAAAATGTACACCTGAATACTTTAAACTCTGGAGTTCCAACGAAGGAAACTCCTTTCTCAGATTACATTCTGGTTTGCTAGGTTTTGGGGGCTTCCCTGACCAATGCAGAAATGTCTCTACAGGAACGTGCCACTTAAGCAGATGACCCCGGTCTTATCCCCATAGACGAGGCTGGAGTTTCACCAAGTTTTGAAAAGGATCAACAACAAATACACCTTTGGAATCGGTATAAAACATCTCCAGGCAGCACTGACAGCACTAGGAACCAAGACATGGTTGAAACTACTTTCTAATTTAGCATTAATATATGTTTTGTTTAGCTGCAAACCAAAAATTACCCCAATAAATGGAGATGGGTTTTTTTGTTAGGAGAAAAAGGAACACTTTATATTTTCATAGAGATCATTTACACCAAATAAAGCCTAAATCAAGCAAGTAAGAAAAGGTTCCTCAAAATCCTGGTGCAGTCACTGAACAAAATCCCCCAAATTAAGCAGTGAATGTGTATCTCAGCCAAATAATGGTAACTTCAAAATGAAACCAAGACAGCCTTAGCAGCTTCCCTGGTTCATGAGCACTTTTCTGCATGCTTTTGTGACTGATAAATAGAATAAGGGCAAGAGGTTTCTACAAGAACTAAAATAAAGATAACCTGGTGTGTGGAGGTGGTAACTTTGGTAGTTTGTCTCTAATAAGTTTCAGTGTGGCAGCTGCACAGGTTGGATCAAGTTCGTCTTCATTCCCTTTCCGGTGGGCGCGGGAGCTCAGCGGAGCTGCTCCTGTCCATGTTTTCCCCGCCGGTGTTTCTGGAGGTGACCGGGGTTCCAGCCCTGCAAGAAAACCCCATGTTTAGGAGGGATTCGCTTCTCCCACCCTCAACACTTCACAGCGGAGCCAAACAGCTCAGGACGCTGATTACACTCCTTACTGCTTTCAGTTTGCATTAGACAGCAATGCCAGATGGAGATACTTCTGCCCGTGACATTTTTCTTATTTTGGAGAAGAAACATACTGAGCAAATAACTACAGCAAACAAACTTTTAAATTTGTATGACATGGTGCCACAACAAAGGATGATGTTACTTCAACTTAGAAAAAAAAGGATTTTAACAATAAATGTTTACCTAAACTGCAATACTCTTGTTTGTATATAAGTTTCTAGCGTCACGTCAGCTTGCTGGTAAGTGACTTCTGTACTCGAGGTTATATCAAGGTAGAACAGAAGAAAGGAACTATTGGCACTACTGTTTAACACCTAGACGCCCAAAAGACATCTAAGAGCATTAGAAAGCACAAGGAAAGGCATATACCCATATCCTCCTGCATGCTGAGATTAACTCTTTGTTGTTCCTCAGCAAAAAGTGCTGCTAAAACTCTCACAGCCTGGCAAAGAGAAATCACTTTTGGGTGCAGGATTCACTGCAACACAGGATTGACAAGAAGGGGAACGATTATCGCCACCCATCCCGGCTGGCGAGGAAGCACACCCACTGAAAAAACAAAGCACGTGTGGGCACACCCCTGCTGCTCTTTGATGATTCTCAGCTACCATATTGACCCTTTAGAGCTGAGAATAGAAAGCAAAATATCTTTCCCCCCCCGCCCCGTTTCCCGATTTGTCAAGGGGCAGCATCACTGGGAATAGTCGAGTTTCAATTCCTAAATACACCTGCAAACAGAATTATCTGGAGAATACTCTTCTTTCACAGATACTAAACCACACAATTTGCCCAGATAACACACCCAAGCGCTGGCAGCAGCAGTGTGCATTCCCACTGAATACACTCCGGAGACAGCAAATGCCTGAGCCCCACCTGAGGACCAAGCCGATGGTGAGGCAGGACCAGACACTGATGTTCAGCACCAGCAGCTCAGCGGTGGGGCAACTTAATTACTTTATACAGCGAGATTAGACAGTCAGCCCGGACTGCAACGATGCAATTAGATAGGCTGAGCAGTTAGACAGCACATGCTTCTACCCGCTGAGATAGAGAAGCAACTCTATTAACTGGCAGTAGTAACAAGAACTTTTCAGCCGACGACAGCTAAAAATGGAAAGACGTGATCCCTCACGCTAACGTAATGGACTCTTTTCCCCATCAGAAAGCCTTTTTATAAAAGCAGTGACTGAAATGCAAGGCACTACCCCCCAAAAAAACGGAATGAACACAAAAAAGTTATGGTTTCACAAGACTAAAGTTTTAAGCAAATTATCTCAGCCTTCTTACGAAAAGCAACCTGAGTTTACCCAAGTTTTAGCCATTATTTTGGACTTGTAGTCTCTTGCCACATGTAGCCAGCCCTGAAGCTGTATCCAGAAGTATTCTCGCTTTGCTAATCATTAAATGTATCACAAGATAGCAACTAGAAAAGGAAAAGTTGATGTGGTATGAACTGCCCTTTGAGTGGGAAATTGCAGGGCAGGTAGCTTTGGTACACAAAATCTTTTTATTTCAGAGAAAACTATATTTTTCACAAACAAAATCAGAGCAACTTGCCCTGACCCCTTCTTTCCACCTTATAAGGTCTTCCAGTAACTCATCCGGACCTTGATTCATTTGTACTGCGCGTTCCCTGTAACCTACAGGGTGCGAACACACAGGCGGCATTGCCTAACTTGCTGAGCTGGAAACCTTCTAGATCCATCTCTTCGGGACACGTGGGTCTAAACTTTCCAAGTACCTAGATCAAAGGCTGAGTCCTCACGCAGGGAACGACATCTCCTCCTCATTCTCCAAGGCTTCTAGCTCAGGGTAATGAGAAGAACACTGTGTCAACCCCCTGCTGAACTTAGTTCTTGGGCATCCTCTCCCCAGAGGGAGCCAACAATCCCCAAATCCACAAAGCTCTCAGGAGAGGGGAAACAAAAGCAGACATTCAGTTGGATCTGGCTTGTGTGGCCTTTAAATTTTGCTGCATATTGCAAATGGTCACCTCAGTCATTCCTAGATCTGAATACAGCTGACCCCAGAGAGAAGTGAGAGCTCCAGAACACTCTCAAGGGTGAGGACTCTTCTAAGAGCACCTGAGACTCCGTGTCTCTCTAGTATGGATTCTACTGGTAACAAGGAAGGAAAATGTTTTAAGGGCAAGGTGATTCAGGGTACGAGTTAGTACCAGCAACTGTGGGAGACAGCTTCCCTGCCCCTTCCAAACCAACGGATGGAAGGAAACAGGATCTGAAGAAGGAAAGAAGACAAGAGAGCACCAGCCATCAGGAATTAACAAGTATCCATAAAGACTTCTCTGTCTTCTCCTCCCTCTCCCACAGCAACTCGCTACATTCCTCCTGCTTGCCCAGTGTATGACAAAGAGAAATACGGACCATTTCCACAAGACAGTTGAGGGGAGGGCATGTACATCTGTGACGTGCCTTGTGTGTGACAGAATTGTCCCATGTCCATCTAGAGACCAGACCCAGCTCTGGCAGGTTGATGCATTCCACCTTTCCCAAGAAAAGACCACTTAAGCAACGTGGTGATACCCCCATAGGAGTGACCACACATCTGAGAGTGGGTATTTCAGTAGTGCCTGTCCCAGAAAGACTTTAACAAGTACCCAAACGTCTGAATGTTTGCAGGCAGCAAGCATTGCTGAGTAGGCAAAAAAGACATTTACCGCATTCTGAAGTCAGTGTCAAACCCCAGTTCTCCAGAAAACACCCCAACACCAAAGCCCCTGTTCCATAGGCAGCACATTGCGAAAGGCGGCGCTGCTCGAGCTGCCCGAGGCTTCCTGGGAACTGAACTGAGTGTGGACTGTGGTGCGAAGGAGGATCAGTCCCTTTTAATTTTTATGTCCTCAGCTGGGAAATGAGAATTTTTTAGCAGGCCCTGTTACAACAGGACAAGGGGTGATGGTTTTAAGCCAAAGGAGGGGAAATTCAGGTTAGACATGAAGAAGAAATTTTTGACACTGAGGGTGGTGAAACCCTGTCCCAGGTTGCCCAGAGAGGCGGTGGATGAACCATCCCTGGAGACATCCCAGGCCAGGCTGGACAGGGCTCTGAGCAACCTGAGCTGGTGAAGATGTCCCTGCTCACGGCAGGGGGTGAACTGGGTGAGCTTTGAAGGTCTCTTCCAACCCAAACCATTGTGTGATTCTATTCTAACCCGCCTGCCAGCTGCAGATGGACCCCGGCCCTTGCCATGGGCTGGTGATGCTGCTGCTGCTCAGCATCCCTGACACCACTCCTGACACTACTCCTCCCTTACTCTGTCATGCCCACATCACATACTCTAATGAAAGTGATGAACACACCACACTCACCTTGTTACCTAAATTCCCTTCCCAAAGTCAACAAAGCTTCCAAGAACATTGCTTATAAAAATTAATCTTTTAAAGAACTAGCCTGTTCATTGGAAAAGGGTCTCAAAATTAGTAGAAGGAACAGCAATAAAGGAAATGATAATTAAATGTAATAGGATAGAAATAGGTAGAAAGATCTAGGTTAAATACCAAAAGAAGCAATTTCATGTTTTAAACTGTGAATTTGCCATTCAAGAAGGATAATGGCACCTCCACAGAAGTGTTTTTTAAACAGCATTTAATATTTCACTGAAGGGAACAATCTTGAATGTATGTATCTGGAAATGGAGCAGGATACGTTCCATCTCAGCTCTTGTCACAGGCTAGAAAGCAAAAAAGCCCTTCTCAGGTGCTTTGTATCAAAGTGAAACAGAATTAATCCAGAAGATTCTATTATAACCATGTTACAATCATCATGATTTGGAAGAATAAACAGCTACAAACAAATAGGCCCTTTGGCATGAACAAGGGTAGCTGAAAAAAATATGTGATGGACTGTATCTATAATATAGAATTGCCTAAACTGGATTCAGCATTTTAAATTATTTCCTCCCCCCCCTTTTTTTAAAATGACAATAACATCTTTCTGAAAAAGTACTGTTTAAAGCAACAGTTTTGAGAGCACTTGTATGTATATTATTCGCAAACTGTCTTGAAGTCAGAAGGCAGCAGGTGTGCATCTCACACTGGTTTTCCTCTTCATTAAGAAGAAGTGCATGTGTATCCAAAGTTATCAGGAAACCTCTGTTTTGTTCCAGTTTTTCCCTAGGATGTCTACAGAAAGCAGGATTGCTCATTCAGTGCACTGGTTTGGTTCGAAGGGGAGAGGATGTGAACGGCAGAGACAAGCAGTCGGCAACACACAGAAAAGGCGGGAGAGATAAATGGACAATGTGACATTTAGATAGATAAAAATCACATCCAAAAGATCAATACAGGAATTCTTAAGAGTTACAAGAACAAAATATTTTCCCATTGATTTCTTATTTTAAACCATTAACAGAAGAATGGCTAAAGGTAAATACATGACGACATCAGTAACACTACCTCTACTGTGGATTTTTATTTTTTTTTAACATTTGCTTGTAAAAATTAGCTTTTGCTAACAAGATGAAGACAAGAGTCACCATGCAGACAGCCCCAGCCGAATGGTTATCCACTGTCAGGGTGGGTTTTCTTTTGTTTTTAAGACGTAGATGGGATTAAGTGCAGTTTTAAAAGTAAAATTCCTCTTAAGAATTCTGTTGTTCTGTGTATTCAACACAAGTACAGTACCTGGCTCCAAATTGTTCCAATAGCAGCCTTTAGAAAGAATCATAAAAATGTTCAAATCCCCTTTTTTTGTTTAAATTGACCAAATGGCACCTATTTGCCTGAAGCAATAAAGTAGACGTTGTTCCCAAGATAAATCGATAGAAGGAAAGAGAGAGGCTGGGGTTTCAGCTGAAGTTGGGCTGCTGAATGCTGACATTATTGATTTTAGCTAGTTCAGCTGGCCTTGTAATTAAAATGTAAATTTGAGAAAGAGATTATGTCCTGACAGAAATGGTGGGATTAGGGGAAGATAAAAGCCCCTCAGTGAAAATTCAGAGAAAGAGCAAGCACAGGTTTCCTCAGCTGTGTGGATTTAGAAGAAATCTAGCTACTTCAGATTCACTTAAGTTTAATTGAAAAAACGGAGATGGAATATAAATAACTATTATGGACTTCAACTTTCTGGAAAAAAAAATAAATCTGTTTCCCATTTGTTGAATCTTAGTCAAGCTGAATGTGATTTATATTAGAACAGAAACTCTCCAAGACTGTCAGGAAAATCCAGAAGTTCAGGTGCAATATTTCCCCACATACTCTCTAGTGTGCTCATCATGAAAGAAACCTGAATGTATTTTCCTCAAGAAGCATAAGAATCTTTACTGCTAAGTGAACAGAACTTTGCAAAGCTTAATTCAACATGGACTTGCAGACCAAAGGGTCGAAGTCCATGTCTGGGCTGTTGCTTCCAAACAGCTTCGGTGTTTCAGGATCAGCTCTGCTGTTGCTCTTCACACGCAAATGTGAACAAAATTAACAGAGGTGATCATATGGTAGGAAGATTTCATTATCTCTGATGGTTCTGCTACTCATAAGGAATAGAGATTCAAATTATATGTCATCCTTGACAGAGATCTATCTTTATGGAGCCATCACAAATTATAGGAATATTCAGGTGTGGGGATTTTTTTCAATTGAGATAAAATTTAATCTCTACCTACAAAAAAAAAGTCAAGCTCTTATTAGTATCACTTCATCTACACAGAACTGTAAAATGAGGAAAAATACTAAAAATATGAAGGAAACCTTAAAAGTATTTATAAAGGGATAACACTGATTAAAGCATTTACCATTTATTGTGGTAGAAAACTTCCTCTTTAATTTTAGATAGACACAGTTCTTTTATCTTACCTTTGAATGCCATTAAACAAATCACTGTCTGCAGCTGCAAGGGGACCGCACTGAAATGCCAGAGGTGCCTCTAGCAAATATTCTCACAACACACATAAGATACGTGTGCACTCAAAGCAACTTATCACACAGACAACGGCACATATTAATGTTTCTGTATAGACTACACTACGTTTAAAAAGTTGTCAAGGGGTCTTGTATAATCAGAGGTATTTAACAATCAAAGAAGATGCTCCCAGCAACCTTGAATGCAGATACACTCATTTACATTCACCTGGAATTTTACTTTGGAAATTCAAATTAAAGAAGAACGATAACAACTATGTTAGTTAACTAGAAGAGCTCATCAACATTACATAAATGCTTTGTTTGGCTTACTGGAATTATAGAGTATGTTAATTTGTTATCATGTTAGTTCTCATTAACTAACCCTATTAATGGGTGGTTTTATGATCATAGCTAAGAATGAGAATAAATCAAAGCAGCAGAGTTCGGATTAAAAGCTTTCTACACTTTATGTCTTGATCTTTTAAACGTCTTGCTTATCATTCTGCAGTCCTGGCCATTGCACAGTTCTATGAGGTAAACGCCTATGGCAAACCACTTGGAAGTATTATCAGCATCCTGCACAGTGACTATGAATTTTGAAGAACTTTAGTAGGAATCAAAAATATCCCGTGTCCTGCCACATTTTCTGAGAACCCTATTGACACGGAAGGACCTTGCTGGAGAGTGAAGGAGGGTTTGCATGATCAATGGATTAGGATACAGCAGCAGAAGTATCTACAATCGGTACTTTGACCCGGATGTAGAAGCACTTCAGTGGAAGTGCAAATCACATTTTTTCCTAAATGTGCAAATTTATCTTCATTCCAAATACTGTATTATAATAAGCTTTACTCAATTACTGTCCTAAGCGTAGCTATACCAAACATGAGTTTGTCCATACACACATATATTCAAAACACACTAATCTAATGAGGCAATCTCACTTGTAAACTTATAATTAAATCCTTCTAGTGTTGTACATGCTAAGAAAAATTGAGACCACACAACACATATTTGATTATAGCAGTTCAGGACTGGGGTCCTAACTTCAATGCTGTATATCTATCTGTACATTTATGGTACATCAATGCATGCTACTTCAATCATGTAACAACTATGCCTGATTTTTTTTTTTTTTTTAAGGATTTACATTAGTATTAATAGAAATTTTATTCCAAATACTACTCTTGTCTAGGGAGAGAAACACAAAAGTGCGTTAACTGCATTTTTCAATACTAGGAAAAAAGAACCCAAATTTCATAGGGCAGTGCAAGACAAGTGTGTAATTCTGCCTGTCCTTCCTTCTACAAAACCCGTTTCATTTTTTCCCCCTAAAAGAAGTCAAGTAACACCCACAAGTCCTTATTTAGCCTGGATAGCATAATTCTAAGTTTCAAATCCAGTTCCTGAGAACTGTGCTTCACACACTCTGAAGGCTGCAGGTTTGGTTTTGCTGTGGTCTCCGCTGAGCTGCCTCTCCACGTTCTTCCCATGTGGGAACAATTCCCTGAGGAATGGAGACCAGAAAAATCCAACCAGACTAAAAAGCTGTCAGGCTTTTAAAGCAGAACCCAGACAAACTGAGAAATCATCGCAGTAAGGAAGGAAAATGCTTAAGTATCATTTTTCCTTTCCATTTAGCCAGCACACGTGTCTATTTAGCTATTCAACAGTCAGTAGAACCTCAGCAACTCCATTCCCAAATAAGAATGCCATTAAAAACATCTATTTTCATTACAACAAAGGCAGAGCACAATCACGTGGTTGATCATGGTGCTGCACAATTTTATGACCTGTAGCTGATGAAAGCAATTAGCCAGGCTGCTCTTCAGATGTGCATCTCACCCCAAATATTACAAATGTACTTCACATTTTGTGTGAAACAGAGCTCCCTGTTGGCACCAAAAGCTGCGGGACCGACCCCATACCCGTGTCCTGTTATTGTGTCAGCCTCGAGTCACGTCTGCTCCATCATCACTGCCACGATCATCCATCCCCCTCCCATGAAAGGCCGGACCTGAGCAACCCCCTACCATTTAAAACCTATTACAAAATGACTCTTAATAAGTTTTTCAAATATGCTGACTGCCAGGGAACCCTAATCAATCCTAATAACAGAAAACTAGAAGTATTTTCCTGACAGACTAATAAGCACTGAAAACGACTCATTGAGTAGTCCAGGGATGTTTAAACATTGTACTGAGGGATGTTAACACTTCGGATTTGTGCTTTTCCCCCCATGATTTCCAGAATATTTTCATGTGTGCAGATAAAAAAACCCCAAAAAACAAGCAAAAAACCAACCAAACAAAAAGCACATCAACAACAAACAAAGCAAGCACACCACCATACAACCCCCCACAGAACAGAGGAGAACTTCACTGTAAAAACCAACAGATAATCATTCTGCAACAACCAAATCTCTTACATGCTCCCATGGAGGAAAAAAAAAAGACCAGCATGGAAGACATGGTTTCTCCACAGGTCAAAAGAAGTGGTTTCTATTTCACTTCATCAACACTTGCATACAGGCTCTTTTTGCCATCTTGAGCTTTAAATCAGTTCTACACAACAGCAAAGCAATCTTTTTATGGGAGAAACTTCATTTAGATGGAGGATAACAGAGCACATTACTATTGTACGCAGTGACTAAACCCACCGGTTTCCTACATCAAAAACGAAGGAGATAAATAGAGCTAAGAAAGAGTCGGCACAGCGAAGCTGCGCAGCAACACGCGTGCCCAGAGAACACACGGATTCACCGCTGTTCTTCTCGGTGTGACACAGATGAAACCTCAGCACTTGGCCACACAAAAACATTTAGAAAATGTTTTCTGTAGGGGGAACAACAAAAAAAAAAGTCAGACTCCAATATATTCGTAACTAATTTTCCTATTTTTTAAACCTGTAACGATGATTCCGTTGTGTTCTGCATTTCCGAGGCAGTTTTGCTTTTAATCATTGTGTCCTCTACATGTCTTGATGGATGCCAGTCAGGAAAATAAAACTTTTAAAAATAATATGCATGGAAGTCTGCTGCTCAGGTACAGAGTAGAGATACCTAGTCAATGCAAAAAAGTGCAATTTTCTGAATAGATGGCCCGAAATGCATGAATTTACTGCTTCAAATCCGAAAATTCAATCATGCATTAGTCTAAGCAGTATTTTATTGTTATTTCTATATTTTATTGTTATTTCTATATTTCTCTATTTCTACAGGCTTTTTAATGTTCGGAGAAAAAGCAAAAGCTGTAAATCTCCTGCACCTTTAATGAATGGTTGCAATAGCAAGTTTATTCGTGTTTTTAAAATGCTCAGTGAGAGCTGCACTAGAATAGCTTGTGTGGTCTGAAGCACTCCTAATTCTACTTAAAAAAACCCTAAAACAACAGGTGGAGACTTCTCTACTACGGAAATAGTCTGGTTTTGTACACCTTATTTGTTCAACTGGGGTATAAGGCTTCTTTCCTATGTTGCTGTGAGATGTCATACTAAAACAACCAGACCAAACAGACCCAACTACTTACCACACAGAAGAGTCACGACCCAGACACCATCATATTAGGAAAGGCTGTGTGGGGACATCTAACCCACAAAGATGCATCACTCTGTGACGGGAAGAATTTCTGAAATGTATAGAACTAACCCTTGGGATTTTAGAACTGCAGCTTTGATCCAGATACAAAAGAAATCCCAAGCGGGCCGTAAGATGCAACGTGAACACCTGAAGTTGCTATCAGGGACCTAAAACATTTTGGCTTAAGGCTCAAACACGAGAGAAGTAATGATTAACCAGATTTGAAACAATGGTTTCTGTTCTTAACTGCAAAGTCATTTCTCGTATAATTTTGTATAAGGATGAAACTCTATAACCAGTAGACTGCTTCCGTGCTAATATTCCCAGTCAGATGGCTTCCGCATGTCACCGCTTGCGAAGCAGCAGTGGCACCTCCAAGCACTGTTGCATCAGCAAGCTCACGAATGCCCTGAGACACAGACAATGACGAACTGGGAAAACCCATTAGTAGCCAAGAGCTGCTGGAGGTGGGTGCTTTGAACAAGATCTGAGATTCGTTCTAGTTTGACAGGGAAAAGCACGTGTCAAAACGGATTATTAGTGTGTGGTGTGGCTCCGAGCTCGGCTGCAAGCCATGCCAAGAGCACCTAGGGCAGGGAAGAATCTCTTACCCCGGCGTCAGCACCAAATTCTGCCTGTGGCACAAGAACGAGGTCACAGTTCCACCCCTCACCTTAAGGCTTTAAGCCAATGCAACCGCCAGCCAACCAGCAAAGGCTGGAACATGGGAAATCCCAGGTAGAAACAAGATTTTCTCTCTTCCTAAAGCTTTCTTTTAAATGAACAACGCCTCCGTTTTCGAGGGGTTAGCAATACCAGCCAAGGGCAAGTTACTCTTCAATAGAGAGAAGCTTCAATAGAGAGAAGCAATGTTGGCGCAGAGCGCTGAGAACCAGAGGAAGCCTGCGAAAACGGTTTTCACAGCACTGTTTCTTTTTCAGCAGCACGATGTATTCCAAAGGGCCCTGCCTGCCGCAGACAGCAGGTGCAAGTGTAAATAAGGATTATACAAATGGGAGGTCGTTAAAAGTCTGGTAATGCTAATTTGGCATGACACCCCTAATGGGTTATATCTTCACACTTCAGTTATCTAATCACCTAAATTCTTTTAACAAATTCACATTTCATCTTATACATGGAGATTCAAATTGACTTGTTTAATTCTCCCTCCACCCAAACTGTACCCATGCTCAGTTCATCTTGTATATTAAATATCACCACCGATTTTGAGATCATCATCATCATCAATTACAGATACACACAGATAATACAATTGCACATGTCTATATACTTAGACACACAAAACTTTCCCTGTCTCTAAATATCTTTTCATTTTTCACAAACTTTTCAGATCTCAGGAGAACCACAAATACATGTTTGCATCATCAGAAACAGCATCTCAACTTGAAATTTACCTTCTTGGTAAGATACTTCCATTTTCCTAAGACAGACGAAAGAGAATAAAGCGACTTTTAAATCAATAATTTAAATGTCACATTTCAATCCATTTCCACAGTCACGTTCTACAACCTTGTTTTCCCGTTTAGTATAAAAAGCTGATCTGAGCAGCTGTTCCCTTTTCCTGGTTTGTTCAGGAAAAGTAACAACACAAGGAAAAAAACTTTAAACTGTTCACACCTTCTATGTAACACCGAGATTTCCTTTTTAACAGAAGGTTTAATGTTCCAGTTAGAACGTTCCACTTGCACTGACTTCCATTTTCTTAACTCGGAGTTCTTATGATCTAAAGAAATGTAGCAAAACCACACCTGGATTATATGAAGATAAAGCTAAAGTCACTGCTATGGTAACTGCACACAGAATAAAGAACCATATTTAATTAGAGATGTGGCTCCTAACACAGCCAGGTCCTGATGACAACATGCTGCTATGTGCTTTTTAAGCACACGCTTAAAAGATTACCTGAATTCTTTTCAGGAATTCTGAATTATTTTCAGACTCTTTCCTGAACTGTGAGTTTCCATAATAACTTCTAATAGCAGCAAGAAAAACTGAATGACTTCAGGAGCACTGAGAACGGTTCATTTCTTTCCAAATATTATTTTTAACAAACACATCAGATAAAGAACAGCCAAGTGTTACCATCAGCTCCTACATAACTATGTGTATACGAAATGAGAGGTTTTGTTTTCCAATTGATTGGCTTCTTCACTATGATTTTCCCATCAGCAATAGTTTAAATACCAATTGGGAATTTCGTAATCCATTTTATATAGATTTAAAAAATATCCTTGAGCAGATAGTAGGCTTGTTCTTTTATCCTTTTCCATGAGGAGGAATTCAAATAGCAGTGAAGTATTGTGTTAATGCAATACAAAGGGTAAGATGCTTTATTTTTTAAAAAAAATGTGTGTCCATGAGGATGACAGGGGAGGAAAGAAGGGCAAGAGCTGAGTACATTTAACTTCCAGTGGAAGCTGACAAGTATAAACAGAACTTTTGCATGTTAGGATTCATCAGGCTGCTGTCAAACATACGAAAAACAAGTTCCAGTGCTGGAAATTATTAAGAAAATACCAGTTTTGGCACAAGAAATACAGCCAAAGGAAGGAAAAACCCCAAAGAACCACCACAGCTATGTTAATAACTAACTTCATTTGCTCCTTCATTTATTATCACTACCAATATTTTTGGACTGTTCCATTCGTCATATATACATAAGAAGCTTTTCACAACTTTGTGGAAGGCTGATAACCCTCTACTCCGTTATAATCCTTGTTTGAAGTCCCACTGTTAGCAATAATTAGAACTTATTCAGTATTTCAGCTGAGGTAGTTGGGATAGCCAACATACTGGTATAATTTTATCAAAATATAACTTTTTTTTAATAAACAAAAGAAACAAAAAGCTGCCAAGTTCCTGAGTTTGCATCCTCCAGCCCATCACCGCTGTTCCGTGCTCTTGTCTAACACATTTCCCATTTCACTGTCTCAATACTCCTGGTTCCACTTCATCTTCCCCAGCTCTTGGTTGGATTAAGTAAGCACTTACAGACAGTTTCAAGCACCACATGCTAAGAGCCACGTCAAAGCGTGTTGCAGCTACCTGCTCACCGAGGCGCTGGTCTCATCTCAGTCCTCTATACAGTTGCTAATTTCCACATTTTTTAAAGACACAGAGGAACAGAGACATCTACCTCCTTCAGACAACCTGGAACCAGCCAGCTGGACTTACTGCAAGTCCCTAGGTGGCCAACAGAGACATACAGACGAGTGCAGGCTTCCTTCCCAGGGTCCTGGGAGGTTACATCTAGGGGGGGTAGATGCACTGGGGAGGTCCCACCTGGAGAGGCTGGAACAGCTCTGCTGTGAGAAGAGGCTGAGAGAGTTGGGCTGTTCAGCCTGGAGAAGAGAAGGCTCCGGGGAGACCCTATTGTGGCCTTTCTGTACTTAAAAGTGGCCGATAAGAAAGATGGGGACAGACTTCTTAGCAGGGCCTGCTGCGATAGGACAAGGGGTGATGGTTTTAAATGGAAAGAGGGGAGATTCAGGTTAGACATGAGGGTGGTTTTACAGTGGTAAAATCCTGGCCAGGTTGGCCAGAGAGGTGGTAGAGGCCCCATCCCTGGAGCCATCCCAGGCCAGGCTGGCCGGGGCTCTGAGCAACCTGAGCTGGTGAAGATGTTCCTGCTCATGGCAGGGGTGGCACTGGATGAGCTTTGAAGGTCCCTTCCAATCCAAACTATCCTATGATTGAGGCACAGCAGGACTTCACACCTGGAGACATCCTTGAGCTGACCCCAGCCACTACAGGTTATCACTACTGATCACCTTCCTCTGTCTGTAGCCAAATTTGATGGGCAGAAAACAGTAAAAAGGTCACCCATGCTACATCATCTTGGGTTTACACAGGCACATCCACTTGTTTCAGCAAAAAGATATGTTTGACTTACACAGAGCACCAAGATGATGAAGTGAGTGGAGCATTCCCCTTATGAGGAAAGGCCAAGCAGCTGGGTCTCTTTAGTTTGGAGGAGACTGATGTAAAGGGTGAGTGTCAGGAGGATGGAGCCAGGCTCTTCTCAGTGACAACCAACAGTAAGACAAGGGGTAATGGGTTCAAACTGGAACACAAGAGGTTCCACTTAAATTTAAGAAGAAACTTCTTCTCAGTGAGGGTGAAAGAGCCTGGCCCAGGCTGCCCAGGGAGGTTGTGGAGTCTCCTTCTGTGCAGCCATTCAAACCCGCCTGGACCCCTTCCTGTGTAACCTCATCTGGGTGTTCCTGCTCCGGCAGGGATTGGACTGGATGAGCTTTTGAGGTCTCTTCCAATCCCTGACATCCTGTGATTCTATACAGATAACAGCTGCAGCCTGACTTTTCAGATGCAAACTGAAGAGAAGTTAAAAATAAGCACGAGCAGGATTGAAAAAAGCAAAACACAGCACCAGTCTTACCCAAATACTCATGGAGAAATGTAGGAGCAAGAAACTTACTACAGTGCCCAAAGTTTCTAACTTCTATGTGATGGCAGCTACCCTCTCTTCTACAACGTACTGAAATCTTCTGAATCTTAAAATACACAATGCTTCACAGAGGCAAAGCTGCAGACACTTAATAAGCTAAATGTACAAAGGACAAGGAATAACGTACTGAAATTTAATTATTTGAGATGAACCTTCCTCAGGAGCTCCCCTCTCAATCTCACAAAAACACATTACAAGTATATATTTATTATTTAAGTAGCCTTTAAAATGCATTAAAAGAAGGCAAGACCAAGTCTGTACTTTGTCATCTGGTATGTGCTCAGTGGCTATAATTCTGCACTTGAACGCCGACCTCCGTTTAACATCTTGTGATAGCAACACCCAACGAACAAAACAAACAAGCAAACAAAAAGTCATCTTTCTGAGCTATAAATTGGCCACCCTACACAAGGAGGTGGCTGTGCATCTCCAGCTGTTATTAATGCAGCTGATAGTACAAAGCCTTACCCCCTTTCACCAGACTGTTACCAATCTTCCTAATATTCAGGCTCATTTACAGCTTTATTCTGCAATCTCTTCACTCCCAGTATGTTTTGCACACTTACAAGCATACACGGTGCTGCTTCTGCCTCTAAACTCCAGTGAACGTGATGGAATGAAATAAGCTTCTCGTCTCAGTTGCTCTTGCTCCTAGAAAGTATTTATTTATCTGGAGCCAATCGCTGCTCCCGTATCTATGTAATGACTTCCCCGTAGCAGTCGGAGATTACCCACACCGCTGATCACTTCATTACTTCAGCATGGCTGTTTATTTACTTTACTGCAGCAGTAACATGCAGCGATAAAGCTTGTCACAGCTGGGCAAACTCACCATATTCCTTACGCAGGTGGTCTGGAATGTGGGGCTCATAACCTTCCTTCTCAGGGACCTCCACAAATTCATCTTCATCCTCATCGTCGTCGTCGTCATCCGAGGCTTTCATCTACAGAGATATTTTCGTTGGGTTTGGTTTATTTTTTTTTTCATGTGAAGAGCTCTTTTCATTTCCCTTCACACTGAAAATATTTTGCAGACATCTTGATAGCCCTGCTGAGACCGCTCTATGTCAAAAGTACTCCCCTAATTATGTATTTAATCTTTATCTAAGATTAGGCCTTTGCTTAACATTTTATCTCTAAAGCCATGCTCTATCCTAAGGGCTTCTTTAAAGCCCCTTTTATCCTTTAGAACACATACAGTTGGTGAAGCCTGAGAAAGTGTAAAACTATAAAATGAGACCAAAAAAATCCTAAAGTGACACCAAGATTTTGGCTTGATGAGCAAATTATAGCCTTATCTCTTATCCTTTGGTTGAAATTACTCATTTACCTGCACCCAAACAGTCTATGGCATGGTAAATAGTATCACAAATCATTTAAGAGCTCAAAACCAGAGCGGGCAAACAGGAGGGGAAGCTGATGGACTGGCAAGGTAATATTGACCAAAGAAAGAATATTCAGACCTGTATACAACAGTGTTTCACTCTGTTCCTTCAGAACAGCACTAAATAATCTAATACATTCATTTAATAACTCATTCGGTACATTCTAACTGTTCATACCACTAGAATGTGCACACTATATGGTCAAGACCTACACAATGGGATTTTTTAGAACGTGCACTTGGTCTATATTGCAGCCTGAAACTCAATATTTACAAATAGCTGAAAAATAAAATAATTCATTCATGTAAGTGACTTCCTATATACCGTTCCATCTAGCTCATACTGGATACGTGCCAGCAAGTCTCTACATTTTTTTCCTAAGCTTGTTCTACACCTGAAAATGAGTTTTTCTTCTACACTACACCTGAGCTAAAAGAATCTGTGCCACCTCAGACCTGGCCTGCACGATCAGAACTTTAAACCAGCAAACGCCAACTACCCTAGAAAGGCGGCAATGATGGAGCTTTTATGCTCTATTTCCTATGCCCACTTTGAGAGTCACCTAATTCTTAACCCCAACATAATTAGCACATTATTGTATACTTGCCATGCACTTTTACAAGTCTAGGAAATAATAAGGGGTATCCAGTAAAACCAACCTTACCACAGGCTATCACTTTTTTCAACTTCACTGCAGAAGCCAGAGCAACAGATAAGGAATGGGATCATTTTTGCTATTTTCAGCTGTGTTCTTTACTTCTTTTAGTGCACCTGACTTACGTTGATATTCATATCAACCACTCATTGTTACAAGCACCAGAGGATAATGCAGATTTTGCCTGCAGCAAAATTTTCCCAATTTAATTCACAACTCTAATCGTGTGTCACAGCCGAGTTCCTTTAAATCACCCATATACTCTGAAGCCAAAAAACCTAGAAACCAATCTTGGTTTATTGAATGTGGTTAAAAATGGAAAATAATTAAAAGAAAAATAAATCAGCACTTCTTTTTGGTCGGTATTACTTGTAAGCTGGACTGAACTAGTTTCTAATAAAGAACATTAATGGATATTAATACATGTATTGATACACATTAACATATAATGAATGGATGGTGCAAGTTAGATACAGAACCTCCCTTTGTTTACAAAGTGACTGTGATTTAAGCTGCAGCTCCAGTGGCAAAATAGAAAAATATATTTACTGTTCTAAAGAATACATTTACTACTGCACTCTTATTAGAGAACACCTAATTAGCCTTCGTTTTCAAATAAAGTCTCACCATAATCATGTTTGAAAGCACCCAGCTGCCAATGACCGGTAACAACCACATCGTGGTCTCTTCAGCCCAATTGTCGGTACCTCCAGAGCTGCCCAATTCCAGGCTGTGCTGAGGATCCCACCCCCTTCGTTTACTTTCGTTTCCCACCGCAATCACTTTTCCTCATCTACAAGAAAGAAGAAACCCAGGCCCCACCTGGCATGGCCACGACAGATGAACTTGACCCCCGCAGCAGAAACCAAAACAGAGTTCTAACGCAAAGAAACAGGCAAATATTCACCTCTGATCACAAACTTGCAAAGGCACCAGACGTGAAAGAAGCAAATCTGTGTTAAACTGCAACTTTCAGACCTTCCTGATGGCCTTTAGAAAGAAAATCATCATCAGGTTTTGCACTTGGCACAATCGAAGCGGGTTTGAGATTGAGCAGAAGTTTATTTGTATTTTCATTTCAAAATTCCGCTGGGGCTGTTCATCCCTTTTTTATCTGTTAGGGGCAATTTAATTAAGTTTGGACATAAAATCCACCCTGTTATTTCTGGAGCTTGAAGCAGGGCAATGCTGTACTTTCCATACTCAGTTTCCATTTCTCATTTAACTATTAAAAGAAGATTTTACCAAGCTAGAACTTGCCGTGGATTATCTTAGTCTAGAACTTTGTACCATAATGTAAAAGCTGACTGACTTTCACCTTATAAAGCAGAGACAACACATTCAGTGTATTTCCACACTTTTTACTCAGAAATAGTCTGCAAACAAATAAAACAGCAACAGGTTTAGGAATTGAGAACTAATGTCTAACTAGTAAGAGAAAGATAGTTCAGACTGATCATTTAGTTTAAATTGCCAGATTATACCTAAAATATCAGTGGTTTTAATACAAGTACACACATGCATGGCGTATCCGAGAGGACTAGAAAGAATTCAGAAGAGTACCATCTTTAATTGAAATGTCTCAATTTGTTCACACGCCGTTGGAGGCACGTAGCTCTCTGTACATTACTATCCTAAATTTCAGTGGGCTTCGCTAATCTTCAACTTGCAAACTGCATTAAAAGCAACTTTGCTGCTTTACCTGCCTGGTCTCAAACTTTAAAGCACGCGAAAAGCCTGATGGAGAAGAGGCGTAATCAGATGCAAATTCACTTTGTTTAGGTACAACCCATGAACTGTGCATTCAAGTACTATAGAAAACATTAATCATAGGAAACTGTAATTTTTGTTATCAGTCTAACACTAATCAAAAGGGAAACCTGTCACTACCGCTGACCTGTGAAACGTCCCAATTATACTCTTCGGAAATGACAGGAGCACTTAACTTCCTCACTGAGTAAATGACGACGATCAATCAACTTTGAATAACAATGAGCCACGGAGCTGAAAATTATTTTTTGTATAGAATCTACCCAGGAATTTATGAAAGGTGAAAAGCAACCCAAGGTTTTAGGGGCATTATGGCTTTCAGCTAGTGCAGTGCATATCAAACACTAAACAGAATTTATGTGTTTTAATTTTCTAAAAGGTAGATGTGGACTTGGTGCTACAATGCATAACATATAATGCCAGGTTTTAAATATGAGGGTCATTTTCATAAAATATTATGCTTATTGTTCACACCCTTGAATTTCCCTAGGGTCTTCTATTAAATTTAGATTTCCTGTAAAAAAAATTAACTGCTTAGCTAACTATAAGGAAATAAGCCCCCTTTTCCCTTCAAACAGACATAAAGTCTTTATTTTTATATAATCTTTAAAAATATAAGTTATTTATCTTTTTACTTTAAAATATTGAAATCATCACTGGTGGAAACTCAAAAATTTGCCTGGTAGTAGTGGGTAGTTATATCTCAACCTACTTCATTCCAGTGGTATCTCATCAGAACTACCCCATTTACGCTGGTTTGTTCCATTCCCTTTCTACAGAATGGAGAACTCATGTGCAACATTATTAATCACAGAAGTATCTTTCTTTTTTTTAATTCCACTTTTCAAACATGAATAAAGCTCCACAGCAAGCTCTACAAATGAAGTATGAAAGTTCAGCCACCTATTATCTACTTTTCCCCTACAGATAAACTTTTTCAGTCAATTGAAAAAAAAATCCATACTCAAATCAGAATAAATAAATACTTAAGACAACATATTGAGTGGCAGAATTAATAAATTATAATCCTTTAGGAATGAGTGGTTAGGTACTTGCAACTAAGAAAAACAAGACTTTGATAAAAACAAGCAATATGGCATTTGTAGTGTGCCATATCTGAAGGGAGGTAAAGTGTAAGCTCAAGTGATAAATACTAGAACATAAAGCTTTTCTTGTAGTGTACGGAATTAAATACCTCCCAGATAAGTAGTCACACAACCGCTTGTTTTTCAATAAGCTGTCAAAGAACGTGGGGGAAAAGGTCTCATTCTCAAATCCATTCTAATTACCAGGTAATACAAGGAGAGTCACTAATGCCGTTTGCAGTCTCGTCAGAGCCAAAGGTTGAACGACCTTCTCTGTCACAGAATCCCAGACTGGTTGGGGTTGAAGGGACCTCTGGAGATCATCCAGTCCAACCCACCTGCTAAAGCAGGTTCACCAGAGCAGATCACACAGGAAGGTGTCCAGGTGGGTTTGAATGTCTGCAGAGAAGGAGACTCCACAACCTCTCTGGGCAGCCTGGGCCAGGGCTCTGGCACCTCACAGTAAAGAAGTTTCTCCTCATATTCAGATGGAACCTCCTGTGCTTCAGTCTGTGCCCATTGCCCCTCATCCTGCCATTGGGCACCACTGAAAGGAGTCTGGTCCATCCTCTTGACACCCACCCTGGGGATATTGATAAACATTGATGAGATCCCCTCTCAGCTTCACTAGAGGATGGGCCATCTGAAGAAGACCAGATCCTCAAGCTGCAAGAAGGGACATTTTTCCATTCACTGTTAACCTGTTTTATAATGCTGACTTTTATTTATTTGTCCATTTATCTAAATGAAAGCTTTTGCAAAACTATGTGGTATTTTGTTTTTTATTATATTATTCCTGACTAGCTATCTCACTGTTAAAGGAAATAGGACTTAGCCAGGCAATTTCCAGATTCTTGGGCTCAACTTCTTTGCATATGACAATACAGTTAAAAAAACAAAAAGGACAGAAAATACACATGCATAATTTTCATTGTAATCGGAGTTAGAACAATGCCTCCTCAAATCCCCTAATTTTTGTTAAAAACTTAAAATAGTACTGACTTTTCCAGTTAGACAAGCACAATCAAACCGGTTACTCACTCACCAAAAAAAACCCAACCACCTGAAAAAAGCCCAGATCTTTCCTTCTCCGTCTTCTTAAAAATACTGAAAACAAACACTGGATGTCAGCAGCAATGGAATTTTTATCTTTTACTTTGGAGCCAACACTCCAAGAGCCTCCAGCTGTTGGTGAAGCTCAGTGCAAGCACAGCTCTGGTTAAATGCCGTATTCACCCATTCCAGCCAGTAATAAATACAAAAAACCACTCTGCCCACCACAGAACACTTGGAAAGACATAAAGAAAAGCCTTTGGTCCTTTTCCCAGTTTTATACAAATTGGTGGTTACATTCTGTTAAGAGGATTTAAAAACATGAGTCTCTGCAATCATAATTAAAGCAGGCAATAAAACGACTGAAAAATACAAGACAACCAGTTTAGAGAACTAGATGTACAGCGTTTACTAATTATTTTAGAAAAAGAAGGAAAAGAAAAGATAGCACGTGAAGAAGTCATATCTACTCACTAAAACACCACTCGCAAACTACAGCTGGGACCATTAAATAAATTTTGCATGGTCTAATTAACTTGGTTTGCAATCTCAATTACTTTTCACCCAAGAAATCACTTTTGTTCAGTTCTATGTGCGTCTGTTTCCCTTTTTTTTAAAAAAAAAAATGATGTAAGGCATCCTCAGACAAGTGAACTCTAAACTTCATTTGTCTTTCAGCAGGCTTGATGGCTATGCATTTAAAAACCCATTCTATCTTATAAACTAAAAATTAAATGTACTCAGCTGTGATGGTCGTCATTGCATCTGCTATTTATATGCTAATAACCTCACTGGAAGATCTTGCAAATTATTCCACCATGCCAATATCTCATGTGCATCTACTCAAAGCCAACTAAATATTTTTCTAGAGGCAGAAGATTTTGGTGAGGGAGCCAGAATATTTATTGCCACAGAACCTAGTTAAAGGGGCAACCTTAAGCAAATACATTTTTTTTATTCCACCACAACATAAAATATGCTTCAGTCATCTTAAATGATATTTGGGGAAATTCTATGCAAGCAAACACTGACTGGGTAAAAATAATCTCTTCAGTGCCAGTAACAGAAACGGAATAGTCAAAGAGTGTATCTTGCATGTAAGGACTTTTACAAGTCCCTGCTTTTTCATTCTTTTATATTAACCAACACAGGATGAGGAGGAAATAAATACCGGCATTTTGACAGATTTCAGAACCGTGCCTGAGTTTTCCTGAGTGCAACACAAGGAAAACATAAACTACTAAAAGAGCTTTATTTATAGGGACCTCCCCACAAACTCTCTCCCCTTTGCTCTGTGATTTGAGCATAAATTCAAATGCAGATGACTGCAAATTAGATACGCAGTCCAGGCAAATCACATTTTACATTTACCAGTAAAAGTATCGCCGCTTATTCTGTCTGTAGTCGCTCAACAGCACATAAGCTACCTGGCCAGTCTGACTGTTATTTAGGAATGCAGTTTTCACACTATTTCATGATTTCCAGAAGTGAGTAAAAATGCTTAAAGGGTTCCAGCCCACCACTCAGCCTAAGTACAGTGCTGGAGAACCAGTGTACCTTGCTCCAAATTGCTTTAGCAATATAAACTACCCAACAAACCAATTTTTCTTTAAAGCAACGTACAAGGGCCATACTCACGAGTATTGGCACGGTCCTGGCGGTGCAAGCTCGAGGTTTACTCAGGGTCAAAGCCCTCTCCATTCCACTGCATGTTAAACAGAGCTCAGAACAGGCACATTGCACAAAACCTGTATCATGCTGGGTTACTATTAATCATAGAATCACAGAATGTCAGGGATTGGAAGGGACCTCGAAAGCTCATCCAGTCCAATCCCCTGCCAGAGCAGGAACACCCAGATGAGGTTACACAGAACATGTCCAGGCGGGTTTGAATGGCTGCAGAGAAGGAGACTCCACAACCTCCCTGGGCAGCCTGGGCCAGGCTCTGTCACCCTCACTATGAAGAAGTTTCTTCTCATATTTAAGTGGAACCTCTCGTGTTCCAGTTTGAACCCATTACCCCTTGTCCTATCATTGGTTGTCACCGAGAAGAGCCTGGCTCCATCCTCCT
>VWYH01010749.1:114531-130015 GCA_013399365.1 Pampusana beccarii
CTCTAACAGGTCATTCCCCAGCTTATACTGGAACCTGGGGTTGTTCCTGCCCAGATGTAAGACTCTACACTTGCCCTTGTTATATTTCATCACATTTTTCCCGCCCAACTCTCCAGCCTGTCCAGGTCTCTGGATGGCAGCACGGCCTCTGGCATGTCAGCCACTCCTCCCAGCTTGGTGTCAGCAGCAAACTTGCTGACAGTACACTCAATTCCCTCGTCCAAGCCATCGATGAATATATTGAATAGTACTGGTAATAATTACTGCAGCTCTGGACCCAGCAGGCTTGAGGTCCCACATAAGTTTGGGCATTTTAATAGAAAGCAGTGAAAATTTACTCAAAAAGATCGGTGGGTCTTAAGGTGCAAGACAGTCCAAAAAATCGTGGATCTTAATTATTGTTCAGATAAAATTAGTACGTCCAGTACACTCAATAGACTAGCATCTGCACTTACAGTTTTATATTGGACAGTAAATAAAGTTAGGCTGGAAAACCAGTATATTTAACAAAACTATTACCTCAGGAAGATATTGCAAAGCAAGTTTAGCACGTTTTTAGCAGTGACCATTCAAGATGTATCCTCAGATCTATCACCATATCTCATTACTTGGGCTCCTACCATCCACCAAAATCAACAGTACTTGGCTTCATTAATATTCTTAAGCCTTTAAAAAGTACATGAGGAAAGCAAACTCTTGCATAATCCATTTTTTCACAAAATGAATACCACATTTAGGGGAGATGTAACAATTTTACTTAAACTACTGAAGATCTCCAAGTCTAACACCATCTTTCCTTCTCATGCATCCCAGAGAGCTAAAACAGAAGTCTGCTACTTTTCACTATTAATTCGAATGAAGTTTCGCAACTTTAAAAAAAAAAAGACTCCCGACAAATGTATGCTGACCACCTATATATGATACCTATATTTCATTTGTGTCATCAAAAGTGACTGTAGTGTGTGTTAGTCCCTTAAATGTTTTTGTGTAATATTTACACAAAAATAAAGGCTACATCTTAATTTTAGGAGTACAGGAATGTATTTGTCTCATGCAGTTACTGTACAAACTTCAGGCACTACATCTTACTCAGTAAAAAAAAAAATATATATATGCTTATATATATATAAAACCAGTATTTTGTTGTATTTTTTTAATCTGGTTTTTCATTCACACTGGGAGATGAACTAATCATATATCACTCTCACTCCATCAGTTTGAGTCCTCTGATTAAGTAAAGATTGACCTTCATAATTGGATCTGCATTACCTGAGTTTATTCAGCTACTGAAAGGGACAGTCTCACAATCCGGGCTTAACGCTGCTGGAGAAATCATCTTCTCTGGATTAGATCTCTGCCACAACACGAGCTCTAAGACCAGTCCAAGGGAGGCACTGGGATCCAGCAGGGGAGGAACCAGAGATCATCTTTAAGCCAAGCATAAAATCATCACCAAAATACATAATTTGCTTCCCTATTCAGCTCCCAGAAGCAATAAAACAGGAACCTGTTCAGAAACCCACTCGCTAAGAAGTGGATTTGGTAACTATGTAACATACTAAGAAATACCTGGTAGAATTTTTACTGTTTCGAGAATTGTAGAATGCATTGTATCATTTTAACTACAGAAGAGCCAAGGATAAAACAGTGTTGCACACATTACCTGTGGCTTGAAAACTAAACTTGGTTTCTTAACTCATGGATAACCACAAATAAGGAAGCTCTGTGAAGTTCTCCCCAGTTTTTCATTCATTTTAACACAAAAGGAAAGGTTTGCAGGTCTGAAGCCCGACGTGTGATGAAGGCAGCAAAGCCACAAGCCAAGTGACGTGAAATCACGTTTAGAGTCCATGTGCTTTATGAAATTTTAGGAAATGTGATTTTCATCTAAAATGTGATATACCGATATTCCCATCAGCATACGTTCATGCAAAAAAGTCCTACTATGTTTGATGGATTGCCAGCTATCGCTTAGACGTGATCAAACTCATGCTACTAAAACTCTGTACCCACTGTCAATGTATCTGTGCCACTGTCATGACACAGTGCACAGACACACACTGTAAAATCCATAACTAAACCACAGCTTACTTCGATTACCACATTTATGAACGAATCTGAACTACACATTTGTTAAAAATATTTTAGATGTTATATTTTTAACAGATAAATATACATCTCAATTAAATAAACCTGATTTATTATAGGCAACAAGTCAACAAAATACCCTACACGAGACACACACAACCTTACATATATTCCTGATTGTGGATTTTGGGCACAAAGTATCATTAGATGCTAATATATTTAATGTTATTGCATTAACTAAAATTAAATGTGTTAGTGTGTGTGCCAATCCTGAAAATTTTCTTCCATTTTCATAAATACGCATTTAGCGGTGTATTTCTAATGAAACTCACAAATACATTAAATCCCTTTAATATACTGCTGGATAGGGTGGAGAAAAAGCAGGAAGCAGATTTACACCTACTGCCTACAATCAAGGGAGATGACCCCTCAGCCTGGAAAACTTAACTGCTTAACAGAAGGGTTAACTTGGTGCTAGAGACATCCTGCTTTATTTTCCACTCTATTAGAACAGCAACAGGAAAAAAAATACAATAACAACAATGAACAAACAAAAGCAAAAAACCCAAAAAAGACCAAACAAAAAAAAAAGCTACAAAACAAACAAACAAAAACCCCAAAGAAACAAAAAACACCCCCCCCCCCAAAAAAAAAATCCTACTAGTAGATGAGACACTTTAAAAAGAGAGCACTGTTTTGAGGGTTAATTTTACAAGGGTTAATTTTACAATCAATCCTACATCCTGATAACACTTCAAAAAAATCTGAAAAGAACCTCTAGTTGAAAAGTGACTACAGAATAGGCATTTCACAGATAGAAATAATTATCGTATGCCAGCTAAAAATGGGAGAGGAAGGAAGAAGCAGCATAAGCATCTGTCTCACTTTTTTAATATTTTGTGTTTACTTACTACTTACTTACCCAGGTTGACCTGGGTTTTTCGATAAATATTAGCTAGACAAAAAAAACCCAATTTTAAATGTTGCTTAGGTTACTACTTCAACTATACAAACATTATGAAACTTTATTTATTCTGAACACATTACACGCTAACGACGTGTACAATCTGGTAACAACCATCTTTAGCTGTAATGCTGATTTAATTATCGACGATTCCAGAGTTTCTCTTAAGTTTTAGAAAACACACTAACAATCGACACCAAGTTCCTACTCAAGTGTCACCATTAAACACCTGGGGAGAAGATTTCTTTTACAAGGCAATTTCTCTTGCACCTTGGTCTGTGTTTTAGCAGATGTGGGTTCAGGCATCATGAGGGATCACTAAGGACAACTACTTGCCCCCCTCCCCGACCCAAACAACATCTCTAAAATGAAGAAAAGAAGAAAAACAGGAGGGTATGAGTACAAGAAGTGCTACAGAAAGCACTCAGCTGGACTGGATTCTCTATGGCTTCAGATAGAGGAAGATAAAACAATAAAGTCTTTGCTTTTGATCTAAAATCCAAGTGTGATGTGTTTGTGGTTTTTTTTTAAGCAGGCACTTACCTAAAACACAGACTTTAAAAAGAGGTGGTTATAAAGCAACAAAATGATTAGGTAGAAATAACTCATTAGCAGTGACAAAATGCCAAGGTGTGGTTGAAGATACCAGGAGGTATGAAAAGAAGAAAAAATTAAAAAAATTTAAAAAAATAATAAAAAAAAAAAATCAGCAATAGTCTTGCAGCCAAGTAAATGGTAGAGCTCTTGGCTTAATTCATTACATATTCAATTAATAAATTAAATCCAAATAACAAATTAATAAATTAAATGTCTAACATATTAAAATGTTAATCTTTATATGTATTAAAATATTTTAAGACTAAATTTTGACCAGCAAATATTTAACTTGTAAATATAATTTGTAACAATTTTCTGATGTTATTCCTCCAGAAAAAAAAATCAAAAAATCTGACTTCTACTGCAGTAAGGTCTGGGGATCAGGTCAGGTTCTGGATGACACAAGGACAGCCTTCTCCAAATCTAATTATTAATGGCATTATTGAATTCAACCAGATGTTTCACATGGATAAAATTAAGTACACGAATAAATCAAGATCAAGGCGCACACTTAGATTTGACAGAAGATAAAAAAAGGTGAAACAAAAAGTAATGCGGCCAGTTAATGACAATCTATATATCCTTGGTTGTTAATATAACTCGAAATTAAAAATTCCAAATGTAATGGGCTTGTTAAAGGATCACTGGGCTGACACACAAACGAGTGGGATGTTTCTCACATCGTATCACCTACGAGCTTCTACCTGCCCAAGTTTCAGCCAGCCCAAGTAATAAACCTTTTACAGCTTCCCAAAGGTAAATCAATAAGAGATAAACACAGTCTCAGTGTACAAAACATAGCTAATGAACTACGTTTCTATTAATAACGTAAGAGCTTCAAATATTATCCTAACAGATAATCCTTTATGTAGAGGATGTAAATGAAAGGTAGCGTGCATGATTTAAAATACAGTACATGCTTGTCCTCTCATGACTTTTAAAATTAAAAGATCATTTGCACTGAATCAGCTGCAAATTAGATATAAAAGAAAGAAAGTATAGTATTTTAAGAAAAGAAGGAAGACATTAACAAAAGAAACTATTTCTAACCAGGAAAAATCATTTTTAAAGGAACATTTCAGCCATAAGCAAGTTATTCCTACGAAAGAATTAAGCCTCTGCAAACAGGGATTTCTATTTAAACACCAATCTCAGCCAATAATCACCACTGCACTGGTGCACTAACTCATCTAAACAGCACCAAGAGTTAAGGGGAAGTGTCTGTGGGTGAGTTTACCTGGCAGCACAGGCTGAGGAGCCGCTTTGTGCAGAGCCGGGGCTGGAGGATGCAGCGTGCGCTCCCTCTACCGGGCACCGAGCCGGGATTAAAACGGGGATTTGACCAGTTATCAAGGCACCGGGACATAAAAACCCCTTCACAGCTTCTGCCCTCTTTCCCCAGATGCAGCTAAAACTCAAGACTGATAGAAAAATGGATTTCAGAGCTCTTGTTTATACTCTTAAAATATATTTTCTATCAGAAAGTGACAGCCGATTCACAACCCAAATAAGTATCTAACCACAGTGAAGCTGTGTAAGCACACACCCCCCCCCGCCACCCCGTCATTTGCCTTTGGCCAACACAGTAAAACTGTCATTTCTAGTCCATCCGCCACCTCTTTGGAAAAATAACATCTCAGGAAGAAATGTCCTGGTGACTCCTGATCTGCTGGGGCAAAGCAATGGGCAGAAGGAATGCGTAGTACAGGCAGCTGGGATCTATTCATGAGAACACTGATAAAATCTGCTGCAAGGGGTTTGTTTCCAGGCAGTCACAGGATAACCTTCGCCGTTCTTTTCCCTCCCACAGCTCCCGAGAAGGAAGAGCAGAACGGTCCCACCGCTGACTCGCGTCAGCAGGGTTTAAGTGTTACGTAAAAATGATGGTGTCCTTATAATTAAGGCTTTTCTATCACGGAGGAGAAAAGAGAGGTGGTTATACCTCATATATCAGTATAAACTATTTTAAGTCAAAGTGTTTCACTGTTCTGGGCTTTCCTTCAAGTGACTTCATATAAGAGAAGTTCTGTAACCTATAGAAAGTTCTCCTGTAGTTTGCAAAGCAGTGGGGCTTATGTGCTTTTCAGTAANCAAAAAAAAATTCCAGAGGAAATAATTTGTCCTGATTTTCCAACATGCTCTGATTGCCTAAGGATGCTGCCTTGTAGACTATTGCTCTGAGATCTGGAAAATGAAACAAGAAACAATGGGAAGCATAGAGGTAATAGAGATGTTTGTCAAAAGCAGACACCTTCCTGCACCAACCAAACCACCTGTCTGTAAAGGAAGGCCAGGAAACCACCAAATATAACCTCTCAATATAATTTACATCCAGCTGCATTGCTGGTATATTCATATTGAACCATAACATCAATAATTACTCCAAATATACACGCCTTATTTGCATGTCAGCCATGTGCACGTATAACTGCTTAGCCAAACAAGGGCACCAGTGACACGTGGCCACGGTCAGAGACTCCAGGACCTTCCCTCTTTTAAGTGGCAATTTAAATCTCCACAGGATTGAGATGGATAGTAGAGTTCAGAGTGACAAACCTCCAGTTTCGCTAAACCCTTCACTTTATCAACTTTCTTGATCTCAATTTGAGGATGGGCAAAGCCTCTACTCCCCCTGTCTCTGGACAGAACAGAAACAAAGCACTGAACAGAACAGATGAAAAGAGGAAAAAATAGAGACCACAGAAGCACCGAGAATGAGAACAAAGAAAAACCAGAAAGCCTGAGGAGACTAAGCAAGCCTAAGGCCCCAGTCAACTTTCCAAGTCCCTATCATTCTGGTTTATATTTGCTGATAAAACCACTTTCTCCCTGAAAGTCAGACCTGTCAGAATCACAACTCCACTTGAAATGAGCAAGTAGACAAACAACTCACCTTTACATTCTCCATCTAACAATATAGGTACCTTGGACTGCAGTCACTAGCTGCCAGAGGAACTGCGATTACATCCAAATGTAGAGATGCCACAGAGCGACTACAAACCAGACAATCTATACAGGACCCTCCACACTCAGACAATTTATTTACCCACACTTTCTCTCTGCTAACTAAATGCTCCTCGGCATTTCCAGCTGTGCTTATCTCCACCGATGAGCAGGTACAGACTCCACGTGCTAACAAATAACACCCATAAGGCGCTGTGAGCCAGGGCTCTGCAGAACAGACGATCAGCGCTGCTTCTCTTGGATCTACACAAACAAATAGCAACATTCTGGCATGGCAAGAACTACAGCTCCAATGACGCGAGGATGTACAGACAGAAGCAACAACACATAACACAAGCACCAATGCTGAATTAAAGAGGAGCTTTGCATAGTGTTTCACATGCTGGCATGTAAATATTTGACAGAGAGGGATTTAATAATCATGGTCTAAGAGATGCTGTTTATTTTGTTCTATCAGGCTCTCATATTACTGTGTTTTTACATTTCAATAAAGTCACTTGACAAGCAAATAAAAGATAATTTATACAGTTTCCTTTTGTAGCACAAAGCTCTTTATGTTCAGGTTATAAATTCAATGTAATTAAGCACTAACACTAAATTTGGATATTTTACAGTGGAGAGAAACCCTAGGAATAATTATATATTGTTTCTAATGCTTAAGTTAATACCTCAATCTGTATTGCTTAATTTTAAAGTACTCTTTACGAGCGCTGCTACGTATTTTCTTTTTTTTTTCCCCTTCTAAAAAAGGAATTTATTAGCTTTCAAACCTTATATAGATAGCATTGATCAATCTCCAGAAGTGGTAACAATACCACTTTAGACACATCCACACACATGAAAATCAAGGCTTGAATGTCTTTTATATCTTGCAAGAAATATAGCAACCAATATTCCATGCAGAGGTGCAGCAAATGAAGCCCTGTCAAGCAAATGGCAGGAATGACAGCAGATGTCTGGATTCCTTCATAGCTGGTTGCATAAAGGTAACACCCATATTTCACTGAAGGAAAAAAACCACAACCCTCTGACAAGACAGCCTTTCAGTACTTTTCATTCAGAGTTGGCATTTTTGACTGGCGTGGTACATCAGGAGGTATTAAGATGATGAACCAGATTAATCTTGACAAAGCTTCATTTGCACAATGAAAGCAGAGTCTACACCACTCAGCCATGGCTAAAAGAGCTCTACCACAACTCAGTCCAAAAAATCTCTGGGTCAAAGTCTTAAAACACTGCCATAATCCAGATCCGAATCTGGACCCTGATGCAGAACACTTATTTTCACGTCAAGTGATTTCATTTGGTCACAGCCAATAGAAATTAATGTTATGCAGCTCTGCTTTTTGGCTACATAAACAAGCCATAGACTCCTTTTTGGATGCGAATAAAGCGTTTGATCTTACAGCCTCTGTTTATTCACAAATTCTCCCTATTTCACAAAAACCATCATAGGTAGTGAAATATTTTGACACTTTAAAGCTTTCTTTAACAACTAATTCTCTTAGGATATCCTCTACCACATTACAATCTCTCCAAAGCAGAGATACTACTTCCCTGAATTGTGAGGCACCAGCACACTTCGGCAAATGGTAGAACACGAGTAATACGGTGTTTACTGAAAAATAGGCACGAAAGAAGCTAAGAACACATTGGTGTTACACAAGAAGAAACTAAATGAAATGGGAACTTAACCACTCCTCTGTCCTAAATGACAACAGCGCTGCCTTAAGTGGTTTTGTCTAACAACCAGGCCCTTGGCATTCCATGCAGGTTTTTATTGCAACTTCCTCGCGTGAGACTACAAACCACTGGGATTAGTGCACTTTTCAATAAAACTTGTGTTGAGAAGATTCCCAGATTAAGGCTTATGAGAAAGTGCATTTTTGTGTACAAGCGAAGCATTACTAATGGTTCCTTCTAGTAAACCAGAATTTTAAGAAACTCACCACTTTTCTTTTTCTTGCTTTAAAGGAAATGTTCATATCCTTGTATTTCTTCATAGCAGTTTCCAATTTATTCTTGAGATCAATGGCACATCTTAGCCGATCATCATTTATTCCTGCTCTGGTAAATAACTGCAAAGCAAGAAATCAACATTCTTACTCTTTTTTTTGCAGACATCTGAGCCAAATTCCATGGAGGAGGCTCTTGAGCAGTAATATCAATTGACAGAAAAGACATACTGTTCTTCTGATACAGACATGTCTTACAAAGACAAGTTGTGCTTTACTTTAATCCTTCGTGAAGAAGCTCCATTATAGCTTTAAAAATAAAAAAGCATGACTGCAGGTAGCATATCTAATGCTGAGTCATCAAACAAGATATGTAGCTCCTACGTTCTCCTTCTGTTCAACTCTACTGAAATAGAAATCTTTACTATTTGCACCAATGTTTCTTCCACCTTAATTCCCTTTTTTGCTCGCTCTCCCTTAAGATTTACTGTACTCTAGTCCTTGCTTCTCCATCTTTTTATTAAAGAAAAAAAAAATTCTCTTTTTCCCACCTGAATCCAGGACTGCACAGAAGGCCAGAACTTATTTCTGAGGAGTTTGTGAGCATCCGTGACGTTGTTTATTATGGCAGTATTATCTTCATTCTCGTGCACTTTTATATCTGCTCAAAACATGGGAAAAACAAATTAGAGCAGGATGTTTACAATATTTTCAATACATGAGCTAAAGAAGGTGAGCAGAAGAAGTACACATGAACCTTTGTAAAATATTTTATCACTTCAGGGAAAGTTAAACATCAGAATGCTTCTCTGTTCAGTATTAATTATTCTACCATTACTCACACATCCAAAACAACCAGAGGAAAATATGAAACGCTTTCAGTCCAGTGATGACAGAAAGAGTTGTTAAGCCGTCACTACTAAGGAATTGCCAAATAAACCACAGACAAGCGCAGTCTTACTATTTACACTACATCTCGTTCTAAGTTCGTATGAACTGGACCTTAATGTACCAGTTTCTGCACATTCAATATAAAATAATCTCTGCTCCAGTGGCAACAGGGACTTGATTGTCAAAGCCACCAAGTGTGCTGCTACCTGAATAAAAATGGAACTTTTTAACCCGTTCATCATTCATAAGCCCCACAGATACATTTCCAACTCTGCCTGCAAGCACAGAAGTAGCTGCCTCAGTGGTTGTTTGCACATGAAATTCCATTAGGACAGTATTTAAGAGGCTTCACTTAGACTACCAAAACACAAACCATCCTAATTTTTCTAGCGGTAACTCACATTAGCAAATTTATATAAAAAAAGGGTATAATCATAATTCTTAAGACTTTGTAGCCAAACTACTTACTGCTGCTCGCAAGTTGTCAGTAGTAAGGAGATAAAAAGAAATAGCGTAGGAAACACTCAGTTGTGAGATCTTTAAATTAGCATCTTATACCCCATATTTAGAGAGAGGAAAGAGGTGAGTCGTGAAGTGTATGACAATGATATACGGTAAACACATTTTTTTAACACGGGAAACTCACTATAGGTACTATGAAGTGCTTTAGTGGGGTTACAACAACTAATACAAAAATTTAGTCTGAAAAGGTAACTAATAAAGCCTGTTAATCACACACAAGGACACCCAAACCTAAGAATGATTACTAGATGAACCAGAAGTAGAAAAGAACCCCAAAATAAATCAAACTGGTATCTAGGAACCCCAAATAAAAATGGTGTCCAGGAATCTCAGCATTTAAGTCACAGAAAAAAGCCAAAACGCACAACTATAAAGCACTTCAGACAAAGGCTGTCTCCATCTATACGTGAAAAATTGGAATAATTTTTGGTACCTGTAGAGATTTCAAGGTCTAGAGTATACTTATGCGAAATGAGCCCATGGTTCCTAACAAAAGTCTGGTAATCATCATCAATGGGAGCAGGGATGCCAGATTGAACTTCTGAGCATGTCCCTCCATCTGATTCTTTTTGTTCAGGTGTCTCCTGTTTCTCATTTACGTCTTTGTTTCTATCAGTTCTAACACACTGAGAAACAGAAAGAACGTCCTTGCTGCAGCACGGCTGTTCATCATCCATGCATCCGAAACAGGACTGCTGAGCTTCCACCTGGGAGGACGAGGAGGGTGCAGGTCTGTCCCCATGAGCAGACATTTGTTCGTTGGGTTCCAGTTCCGTGTCATTCACGGTGAAGTCGAAAGGATCTGGCATCAGAAGCTGGAAACAGTTTTCCATCTCTGTCAGCGTGTCGGCAATCTCTTGGGACATTTCTGTCACGACACAATTGTTTGAGAACATCGTTAAATACTGCAAAATGCTAATGTCCTCAGAGCAGACGCACAAAACAAACACGACTGCCAAAGCGCCAATCCATTTATCCAGTAATCAGGATCTCTCTCTGCTGCAGAAATTGCCCCATAAAATCAAAACCACTTTTCTTAAGCAGGAAATCTAAAACTTCCTGAGCAAGGAGTTTAGAATCATTGTCCCTCCCTTCCGTATACTCTTTAAACTGTCACTAGGCAGAGATGACACAAGTACTTTGAAGGAGAACAAGGGTCACTGAGGACATTTTATTTGAGGATATAGTTAAGTTGGTGGGTAATCATTCAACAGCCATGAATGTCATAGTTGTATATAGGTGTAGCCATGTATATATGCTATTGCTCAAAAAGTTGCTGCCAATAAAAGTGACTTTAAGAAGGTTAAATCTCTTTAAAATTCCACCCTCATGCATGAAAACATTGCCACCATGCAAAATAAACGCAGACACAACTGGATGCATTGTGCATATCAAAGTAATTTAATTAAATAACCCTTTGTATCTGCAACATAATACACATACTATCTCTCTTCTTTTGTATTACAGAAATACGTTTGCTATGGATGTATCACTTGGAGATTGAGCCCCAGTTAAACACATATTCAAGCAGCAGTATGATACTTTTCACAGATATCCTACACTGCAGATTTCTGTGCAGACCATTGCCTATACTCCTGCAACACGCTGACTGTATATACAATAAAATTAAGGTCATCAGCCAACAAGGTATTGAGAAGCCTCTGCCAAGTCAATGACACACAAATTCAGCCGCTAGCTCCAAAAAGTCTCACGATGTGCTTGACTGAGGTTATGCATTCATACTTCACTGAATTACAGCCCAGACCTTCACTTGCTGACATCTTTTTTAAAATCTCTTCATACCACCCGAGCTCACGGGATTGTCACTTGTTTCCCCTGATATTCTTCAAGTGAGAGAGACACAGGCTCAAGCTCTAACAAATGTAGTACTCCTGTCCTCTGCGGTCAGCTATTATTTGGATAGCTATTCTCTCAGAATTTGTGTCATTTAACCTTCGGAAAAGGTTGCTTTAAAAATGAGAAAAAAAACCCTAGTAAAAGAACCAAAGCAACTCACCTTCCATTTCTTTTTCAGCTCTTTTGGCTTTTTCTTTGTAAATGTTATCCAATCGTCTTTGCTTCTCCTCTTCCCTCCTCCTTTCAGCCATGGTTCTGGCATGCACATCTTGAAAATCCACCTAGGGAGGAAATGAAGAAAAAAGTGTAACATTCCTTGTAAGAAACATACGAAAAATCAATTTCCTAAGATCCTTATCTGTGGTGAAAAATCCTCTAGCATCATGGATCAGCCAGAAGCTCAGCAGTACTTCCTTTTGTCTCTTCTCCTCCTAGAATCAATAACTACAGTAATTCCGAATGGAGTTTTTACATCTACTAACAAGGGAGTGCTGAGAATCAATGGCTTTCAGAAAGGAATCATAAGGTAGAAAAACAAAATGCTTAGATTTCCACATCTAAATTGCAGGAATAAACTAGGCTTTGGGAGACCTTTGTCACAGCATCAGAGACATGGGCTTAGGGGGAATGGGCAAGGAGAGACTACACAGGGTAAGTATCCAAATTACATGAAAATGTCGCACTAGGTCCACTATTGGTAAAGGAAAATTTGTAAGCATTATTACCACAAGTATACGCAGCACTTACTGAAGAAGTTCATAAGAAACAACAGCAGAAGAGAAGATATTCAAATTTATTAAAAAAAGACCAAATTTTAGATTTTACAATTACATTGATTGGATTTGGGGATTGAGGGAAAGGTTATAATTCAGTCTCACTTTATTTTCTCATGACCAAAATATAAACATAAATCTGAGTGTCTCAAAACACTGTTTCCTAAAATATTTGCAATTACTTTTTTTTTTAGTTTGTTCCTAGAAGGGCTTGAAAATGTAAAATTTTCACTTCTCTTTTAAGGAAAGAAGTCTTGATTGTGTCATTGCATAAGGAAACAAAGTATTTCCTTTTGATTGCTACCACATAACTTTCATTAACCTCAGTACAGATTACCCTGAGTGCCAAGCAAGCCCGTACTTTGCTGCTAATACAGTCGGCAGACTCTGTGGTGCAAGGCCTACACAAGAGCAAAACAGTGAAGCTGAATCCCCCTTATGAAGCATTGGCCCACAAAACATTGCGATCACCCTACACAGGACAGGTAAGTTTCATTTTCTGTCTAGTCCTAGAAGATCTCTCCTGTAATATGTACAGAGACTTACCAGCCAGGGGTCAAGCAAACCAAGCACATCCTACAACTGAAGTCTAAGTATTTGTTGAACAACCAAGAATTTTGTTAATCTCTCATCCGAAAATTACAGGAACTTTTTCATATTTGTTCAGCATACAGTACATATTCCATTAAACACCACGGAAGTTAAATGTCTGAACCTGGGCTTAACCACATGTTTAAATGTCCTGCTAGAGATACGTTCCTACTGCTGAATATTCCCTATACTGTGCAATAAGCTTTAAGGTTTTTACAAGTATTATTTTGCAAACACTTTAAGGACAAATGGGTTTTATACAAACGGCTCTAGGAGCAAAAGGACACTTCAGCTTTCACAGAAACTGGCATGGAGAGTCTCCTCAGTTTAGGAAAAGACGTACACTTACCAAAGCTCTTTTTTTTCTAGTGGGGAATGGGAGGGCAGAAGGACGGTAGGGAAAAGAGCTGACTTCACAACCTATAGAGCACATGGATCACCAGAGTGAGCTTTCTTGGTTTTCAGGATCTGCTTTTCCTACCAAGTTCACATAGCTCTCCACACAGGAGCAGGAGAAACAGATCCACCCAAAGAACAACATCACCCAAAAACATGGAACAAAGATGCAGAACCAAGGAACTACGGCTACCATTTCTAGGCAGATTGCCTTGCACAGAAAACCAGAAATAGCTCGAGTTTTCTAAATCACGACTTCTGCCTCATACCAGAACATATACGGCAGGGTCATTTGCGTGTTTTTTTTTCCCCTTGTCTGTTCCAAAAGGACCAGCCACGTGCTGCTCTGCTGCTCTGTTTCACACTGCAGCACTTGCCCAGATGCTGTTCTTACAACATCCGTAAAATCATCACAGTTTGCCCTTAGTAATGGGAGCGCACCTCACATACTACAGCTCTGGCACTACCCAAACCTACAGAATGCACAGAGCTTTGAGTTGTCCCAAACAGGGCACACCGGCCCCTTACAGAAGCCTCACATGGTCAGAGGAACTCAGGGCTTAAGTTACAGATAAATTCACTCACTATCTGGTGTCAGCACCAACTCACAGCCTTGGTCAGAAAACATTTAACCTCATTTAGGCGATGCAGACTGAGACCAGAGCTGGTGTTCTGTCTGTATCAGTGGGGGCTGCATCAAGCCTTTTACCATCGGTCTGTAGTTATGGAATGGGACGTGACGAGGTGCAAACAATTGTTCTTGATTTAAAGGATATAAGCAGTGGGCCTAGACAGCTACTGCAACTTTTGTGAAAATATCGGAATACAGCAGTAATATATTCTATGTTGATCTGTTGAAAATCCTGTTAATTCTGTAATTCCAGCTCACTCCATAATTCCATCAATGCATTCTTCCAATGCAAAGATACCATACTATGACTCAGTGGTCCAAATATGCAAACATTTAGAAATATTTTAAATAAATATTTCAAAGAAAAACCTTAATAGCTGATTATCCTCAGTTTAAGGTGTAACCACTATTTCCATTCTAAACAGGACAGACTTCAGGGCTTTAGGTAGGAGTCAGTGGGTGAAAGCCTATTGGTGAGCAATACTTTTTGCACCCTGGGAAAAGGCTCATTGAGTGTGGCTCTGAGTAAAAACCCAGGGGTTTTAAAACTTTACAATAACGCAAGATGAACAAAAAGTTTGGGGTTCAGCTTTTGAAGACCATGCACAACAGGATATCTCCTAAATACGTCTCTTCCAACAGCTTTTCTTTTATATTTACAGATTTCCTCACTTTAAGGACCTCCTAGCAATCATCACCTAAAAACGCACAGCGACGCGACAATGCAGCGTACCTTCTTATTCTGCTTTAGGAAGTGGTATCCCAGAGAAAGCTGCTTGTAGGCCTCCCCGTACTTCTCATGCCACTCTTGGACTGATTTAATTGCCGCTTTCCTCAGCTTCTGAGCCACCTCCTTGGGCGGGGGGAGAGGCTGCTCGTGATCTATTCCCACCGTGAGCTCCAAGAACTCTTGGAAGTTGGAAATAACCAGCGTGCGGAATTGGTGGGAGCGGGCGAAGAGCTCCTGCACGATCTGGAAAGCGGAGAAGCGCATCTCGGCGTGTTCCTCGTTGAGCCGCGTCAGCAGCAGGTGATAGGCATGGCTGACGTGTTCCTCTGAGCACCTGAGGAGAAATCACAGCATGTCAGGGATTGGAAGGGACCTCGAAAGCTCATCCAGTCCAATCCCCCGCCGGAGCAGGAACACCCAGATGAGGTTACACAGGAAGGGGTCCAGGTGGGTTTGAATGGCTGCAGGGAAGGAGACTCCACAACCTCCCTGGGCAGCCTGGGCCAGGCTCTGCCACCCTCACTG
>VWYH01010749.1:137223-197483 GCA_013399365.1 Pampusana beccarii
TCGCCTTTCCTCTCCTCCCCTCTCCTCTCCTCTCCTCTCCTCTCCTCTCCTCTCCTCTCCTCTCCTCTCCTCTCTCTTCCTCCTCTGGAACTCCGCTCACAACACATTCTCTCGTACTCTCTCATTGCATCTTCTTTCTATGTGCAAGGCCACTCTGCTCCCAGACAAGGAATAAATCTTTAAACAGATCAGAGACTTTAACGTGATCAGAGTCTCGCAATAAAATAGGCAAAGAAGAGATTTGATGTGGAGAAAGCTTTCCTGAGTATCACATCAAGGAAACTGCTTTTAATGACACTTAAACAGAGAACACATCTCTCTGAGAAAGCACGGAAGGTGGAGGTGTTTTCCAAGCAGAACAACTCGTTGCATCCCCTGTGAAGATGGAGCAAAATGGATGTAGTAAAACTTCCAGAAAAACGCAGAGGCATTATAAGTTTCTAGTGGCTCACTTTGCCTCTATCTGAACACACACCCACCAACAAAACCACTAAAACAAATGAAATACCCCCCCAAACCCAAACCAAACCAAACCAAACCAAACCAAACCAAATCAAACCAAACCAAACAAAACAAAAAAGTCCCCAAACTAATTTAAAAGGCTGGATTACACCAAAAAGCTGGTGAAAAAAAAATATTTTCCCCTTCGTATTAAAACTGAAATAACTGCACCTGGCAGAGAAGTGGCTCTTTCTCGAAGGGCCAATGATGCTGAACTGAAATCACCACTGAGATGCCAAAATGTTGCCATGGGCACCGCAAACAGTGGTTGCTTAAGTGGCTCCAGAGCAAATGATGGAGATGCTGAGAAATCCACTTACCTGTGTGTAAACACAGCATAAGTTCACTTAGATTGAACAGGGAATCCAAATAATCTATGATCAATATGATTTCCCACATCTCCATATGCTTCTATCATTGCTCGGACTCTGTTTTAAATGGTGCAATAAAAACCAGTTTGTGGTGATTCGGAAAACAAACGCACATGTTGCAAAAATACAGCACGTTGTTTCTTCAAGAGTGTTGTAGGTAACTGACTGCCCAGGAATATTTCAGCATTGACTTGGATTTACTGCTTAGAAAGGCAGCAGTTCTCACTGTTTCAGAACCACCAGCTTATTTCACAGATGTCTATATGATAGTGAGTATGTGGCAGCAACAGGGTTAAACACCTTCACAGGAATAATGAAAATATATAGGTAGTGGGCATTCACGTCCGTAGAACACGTAAACAGCATGGGCAATACTAAAATAATATTCATTTTTTCCAAAGTTATTGTGACATACAGGAAGGGTACAAAACGAACTGCAGAAAAGAAATAGTTGCAATAGTGCCTATAAGTAGAGATTTAAATCAATTTTGGTTATCTGAAACAAAACTGAGAGGTAACTTGTTCATAAAATAAAAGGATCTTCAGAGAAAAATCTCACATATTAAATGATCTTGAGTTTGACAGCAAAAAACACAAGAAACAAAAGATGAATTCAAACTGGAAACCAGGCACATATTTTACCAGTGAGGAAACAGATTCCCTGTCTCATGATGATGTTTTCCTGACAGATGTGCTCTCACCAGACAACAATGAATTGTAAGTAGTTTTGAGTCGACGTCTAAAATCAGGACGCTGGAGATAGATCGCTCCCGGCTCTTTTGGAAGGCATTAGGTTACGGAGAGGACTTTTTACACAAAACAGAGGTGGCAGGACGTGAAAAAGCTGGTGACTCAGTTAGACAGCAAATGTTAAAGCAGGAGTCCCCGCTATTCCTGCTATGGAGCTGTCAGGGCGTCTCGGAGAGACAACAGGACACCGGGAGAGTATTTCGCAAATAGAGTTTAAGAAGGATATTACGGCACTTCGAAGAGGCCCTGAGTGAAAAGTAACTACTCTAAGTTTCTAGAAATGTCCCTAATTTCTGGACACTGTTACCTGAGGACAGAGAAGGGTGACAGGAAGGTTCCTCTGGTGGTGGAAACCATAGGAGCAGCTCCTCTCACTACCCCCAGCAGGAGAGCTGCTTGGAGCAGGTGAAGTTGTGATGTTGCATTTTTAATCTTTGGGATGTTAACAGCACTGATCCATATATTTAAGTGGATTTGCACAAAGTTTGCGATGGTATCCTGCATGTTCTAAAAGACCACAGTTTGAGACCGAAGGAAATATTGAAGTATAACTAAAAGGAAGAAGGAAGTGTCTTGAAAAGGCTTCTTGGTCCAAAGGTTCTTCTTGGCATCTTCAGCCAAGATGACAAAAATGGTACCGGCATTCTGATTTCTTTTCATGCTGTTTCTGGAAATACAAGGTGTGGAGGAAAAGAATGAAGGCAAATACCTCATGCAAAATTTAATCCATCATCTCACATCCTCAGACACAGAGACCACAGTTTCCTGATGCAGAGAAACCAGTTGTTATCCTTTGCTAATTGCTTTAGAATAAGAGAGGTATTTCTGCATGTCGCAGTGAGGAATTCTTAATTTTACCTCCTCAGAGGAGGGCTCCAAACATAGGGTTATGGAATATATTTTAGCCAAGGGTGGGATAATTTCTCCCTTAACAGGGCAGGTGACATTCTTCCCAATTATTATAAAAATTAAGACACCATAGGTGTGTTAAAGAAGGTCTGTTCTTCACCGAAGGAGCAAAACAGCAATCCAGTTGTAGCTACTGTGCTTTTTTTCCTATAACTCGCAGTTAAACTGATTGGCTCACTTGTAAAAACATCATCTTTTATTCACTGTTTTTTTGAAGGAGGATAATGCATCACTGAAGCTAGAGAGCTGGCAATGGGTATGACAGTGAAATTCAAAGCAAACAGATACCACAAAGTCTGGATCATCAGTGTATATATATATCTGAGATCAACATTTACAAAGTGCTCCTGCAAATAAAACAAAAACCCAGCAGATTTGCATCAGCAGCGTCAATTCCCATCTATTCTTCACTGCCTGAGCATCTAACGAGATGAGATCACACACTTGGGGATATTCATCCCATTCCAGGGCTGTGCCTCGGTTTCCAGACAGCCTGAATTCTTCTCGGTGCTTTATGACGGGCCTCAACCCTATAAACTGATGTTCCTTATGGCCTTGAATAGAATCAAATCATTTCTGGTGGCCATGAGATCCTGTGCACAGACGAGCAGGACAAGGAGATGGTGACCTGAGTGTGCAGAGTTTTAAATAGAAAATCATGTCGTGATCCTTGTGGAGAAACAGCCTCTTCTCCCACACCACGCAGCAAACCAGTTTATACTGGGGAACCACCTGGTCTTCCAAAACGAGGAGAGGCAGCAGCAAGCAGACAGTGGTTTAAAACTTGAGATTTTCTGAGACCAATTCTCCCCTGCCCTCCTTCAATTTTTAATAAAATATTTCTATGGTTTGTGTCCCTAAAGCTGCTACTTTTAACAGAGGAGTGATCTCCCTACCGAGTACACACGCACACCCTGAAGAACTTCCCACTGGTCTTGCCTCTTCTGAGCGATTTGTCTTGCTGTGGTTTGCAAAGAAGGAAGAGGAAATTGTCTACTGATTTTATTATCTGTTTATTTCCTTTTGGGGAATTTGTCTATGTGATCCTGCTTAATCTTCATGGGTGGGGAACAAAATATTTAAGTTAGTTAAAGATCTTTTTGTTCTGAAGTGAATAGGCTTTATAGTCTTTCTCTCCTCATTCTTCCTTCTGGCTCCGTCAGGAAAAGGTCAGGGCTGGGAACTCGGATGAGCTCCCTGGGCAAAGCTGCCTCTCTGCTCTGTGGGGTGGACAAAACTGCTTCCTTCCGAAGTGAACAACATGAAAAGTTAATCTTATGGGATAGGAAACAGGGTCCAAGGAGGAGGTACAGGTGTAGGTTCAGCCCGTTGGGTGTTATCCGCCCACTTAACTAGCCTTGGTTTTCCACATTAATTTGGGAACGAGGGAAATGTTTTATCCCGAGCCGGCCGGGCTGGGAAGGGGTTTCTGGTCTGTAGGGTCTCTGCTGCAGCTTCAGGGTGAGGTGTGGAGCAGGGCTGTGCTGCAGCTGCCAGCAAAGCAGCCCCAAGCCCCTCGGCAGCCCTCGCTCCTTCTCCCGATGGCAGCGTCACCGCCGGGCTGCGTTTCTGTTTCAAAACGCACGGTGCTGGTGGCTCGAAGCCTCCACAACCTCCCTGTGTAGAGGGCTCATCCAAGCGAGGTCCTCACCAACAGCTGCATGACCTCCAGTGCTAAAGCAATTGCGTTTATTTGTTAGCCCACTCCTCAAGCTCACCTGTTATTCTTCCCCCGTAATATTCCAGCATGCTGAAAGGCTGGGGGAGCTGGGGCTCTTGAGCTTGGACAAGAGGAGACTGAGGGGTGACCTCATTAATGTTTACAAATATGTAAAGGGTGAGTGTCAGGAGGATGGAGCCAGGCTCTGCTCGGTGACACCAATGATAGGACAAGGGGCAATGGGTACAAACTGGAACACAGGAGGTTTCATTTAAATTTGAGAAGAAACTTCTTCTCAGTGAGGGTGGCAGAGCCTGGCCCAGGCTGCCCAGGGAGGTTGTGGAGTCTCCTTCTCTGCAGCCATTCAAACCCGCCTGGACACCTTCCTGTGTAACCTCATCTGGGTGTTCCTGCTCCGGGGGGGATTGGACTGGATGAGTTTTCGAGGTCCCTTCCAATCCCTGACATTCTGTGATTCTGCGATCCTCTGGGCTGAGGCTTTCGACTGTTTTTGTCCCGTCAGCACATTCCTGCTTATTGTGGAACGTCAGTAATGAGAACGAGCATCAGCTCCGCAATCGATCCCCGAGGAGCCCCATGGGTTACCCTGCCCTTCACGCTGCTTTTCGTCCCATCTCCCGCAGCCAGACCCTCATGCCAGTTCTGTTTCCCATCTCCTCCAGCTGTCAGCTAATGCCATCACACAAAATACTGCACTGCAGCTGGATTGTGTCTGAGATGACTCAACAACAGCGGCCATCAGGGCGCTTTGGCACGATTATCCTCAGTAAACACCTCCCCTTCACGCTCACACTTCTCCTTCAGGTTGACTTTTTTATTCTCCCCTCCCTTTAAAACCCAGCACCTAGAGCAGAATCTCTCCATCCATGTGAAACCGTCCCCAGGCTGGATCCTAGAGCAGCTCCTTTCCTTTAGGTCTGAACAGATAACAATTCCAGGGCAGCGATCGCTTGGTTTCCTTAACTTGCACACGCTTTTTTTCGCTTCCATGTTGGCAAGTTATTTCAGTTTTTCTCGGTGTATCTCCCTCTCCACCCCACCCGATACTGAACATGGCCATCTTCACTAGGACTGAGAAGCGAGGTGCTGGGTGCAGCTCCATCATCAAGTCTGGATTCCTACCACAGTCATTTCATGTTTATTTTTTCCTCCTACTTACACCTTTAAAAATTTCTGCAGTTATTTTAATCTCTTTGAAATGATCACATTTCTTAACTCTACCCCGGCACTCGTTCTCATTTTTAATAAGTCAAAACAAAACGCTTTTCTTGTTCAGCAGCCTCCTCTATTTCTTCTTGTCCTGCTATTTCTTTTGTTTTTGTAGTGCTAATTACCCTATAACTGATTTCCTCTGGCTTAAGAGACGCAGCTCTGATAATTTTAACATGGTCAAATAGCAGGATTTTATGGTGGAGTCTGAAATATCTTATTCAAAACTGTGAGCTCCTCAGTGAAATTAATTTGTTGCTAGCTAGCGATGGTAAGGACTAATGTTATTTTTTTAATTAAGAACTTCAATTAACAGATTCTTAGAACTTCAGTTCAAACTGAAATCAGGACGACATCTCTTGAGTTGGTTTTTTTTTCCACGACTTATCTCAGAAACTTGTTTAACATCTTACAAAAGAGCTGTAACATAGAACTCCTTCGTGTTGGCTCTATACCTGTCACACCAAAAAATCCCTTTGCGTCCAACAATAGCTGCTCTATAGCTCCCTGCTCCCCCTTGCTGGCCATGGGTGCAAGTTTTCTTCTCCTGACCGTGTGCCAGACTTCATTCTACTTACAGAACCTACCTGGCCATAAGAAGATACTTTAGTGAAGAGATAAGCAGAGAGTCTGCTATCTGCTTCTGCCCATCCTAGATTTCTTCCTAAAACCAAGAGAAAGTTGAATTGCTGAAAACTTGAAGAAAACTTAATTAACAGGGTGAAGTCTTTAAAATAAATAATAATTTTAAAAATGCTGCCTTTCAGGATGGCTGGGAATTACACATGTTGCAGAACCAAGTAGACACCGGGTCTTCAGAAAAGCACCACGGCAAAGAGATGCTGTTCACTATCCAACCTGCGGATTCCCCTCGTCATCAAATAGAAACGAACAGTTACCGCAGCATTCAGAAGAAACAACTTGCAGTTCATCTGTTCAAGGGTCAGCTAAAGATCAGATTTGATCAACGGGCCTGGGCTTTACTCGGTGCACTAACTCAGACAGCTGGGACAGCACCTTGTCACTAAACCCCGGTTGCCTTCAAAGCTGCAGATGAATCAAACGCCAGAAAGCCACGGCACAGAAAAATCACTGCTCAGAGCCAGGTAAAGCCCAAAAATTCACCCTTAGGGTGGAGTATGCTGGTGAATATATCTAAGGAGTGCAAGACTAAACCAGGGAAGCCCAAAAGGCCCATTCGCCTGCAGCTGGGACAGGGTCAATCGTGCTGCAAACCGCAGGACGCGGCAGGAAGAAACAACACACGGAGCAGAACCTGATACCTCATTACAGAACGTGGGAAAACAGGACGGGAGGGATTTAAACACTGGTTTGGTTACACCAAGTGACCGCTGTTATCGTGCTACAGGACACTCGCTGCACGAGATCACAGCGTAGTCACGGGTCCCACAGCAGGTCCTGATAAAGCGCTCGGTGTGCCTCCGACATGCTCTGCTCAGGGCATCTAAAGCATGAAAAAAGAAAGCTAAAGTATGAAGTTTTTTTTCCCCAACAGTGGTCTATTAAGCACGTTCAGAGGCTTCCTTTTGGCAGGTTACCAGCTGTACAGAATTTTCTCATTCTTCCTCTCTCAAATAATAATTTTTTCCAAGAAGTGATCTTATTAATGAGTAGGAGAGGACATGCTTATAATATTTAAAAAAAAATGCAGACCACACCAGCCCATCAGTCTTTAAAGCTTCCTGCAGAATATTTTGCCTGAACACGGTGTCAGCTTCACTACTTCCTACCTAAAAAGTGTTGCGATCTCAGCATCCAGAACCCTTCTCAGCCTGGTAGAGAACGGAATACTTCAAGCTGAAAGAGGTTTTAAAGAAATCCATGGTGTCGAGAACACCAACATCACCAACAGGTACGAATAGTCTCTCTTCACCATTTAGACCGGGGGTTTGGACCACAAAGCAACAAATAGAACGATTAAAGCAATTCGCAAACTTTGTGTAATTGTGGAAATTGGAGAAACCTCTCCTGACCACAGCTGGGACAAACTGTTGCCTTCCACCAGGAACACCATGACCAAAATCCAGAGCCTACGGTTTCACTTTGATAAATTGCTTGGCAAGACTGAAAAAAATCATCGCATTGTTCACTTAGAGCTCAATGAGATCTTGAGATAAGTGTTCGCTTTACTCATCAACCTCTTCCATTTCAAAGGATGTCCTTCATTGTACCGGCAGAAACTTGTGCCCTTAAAGAAATAAATGGATTGTCTTGTGTCTCCCAGCTCAGTATCCTGCTGGGCGCTTAGGTGAGGCAGGTTATCCATAAAAGAATGAGTTAGAATCTCATCTCAAGTATCTGATGACTGATATGAAACACAGGCATCGCTGGTTGCACGCCAAGATGGGACGATTGCAGAAAAGATTTGTTTTCTATACAGCAGATTATGGCCATATTTGTTGGAGTTTCCACATCTGCTTCCAGTCAGGTTGTATAACTGACTCCCCCATCCTATATTTTTTATGATCCTATTGCAAGATATTGCTAGAATGAGACAGGTTTAACGAGATCGTTACGTAAATTTCCAACAGCTGAGGAAAGCCTCTAACCCTGCCCCGTTTCCACCACGGTTACACAAACCACACTTCCAAAGCCCTCAGCACACCCACAGGCAGAAATCAACCCAGCGAGAGAACAGTTATTAAAACAACATTTACAGGCAATACGTTTGGATTTACTGTGAGTCACCTACTGCTCTGGGTTTGGTGTCTGAAGCCACCCATGATAGGCGCTATGAACTGACATCTCTTGGATTCTGAGCTCAAAGCTGCAGAAAGAAGTCAGTGAATAGAAACCAGAAGGCTTTTAGAGCCATGCCTGAGCAAGCCTAGGAGTGAACACCAGCCTAGAGGTCCACGTATTGGAGTCACCCAGCAAGCTACAGCTGCCCATATCAAACAGGTCTCCCTGTAGTTGAAACAGGTTGGTTGAGTGCAGATTTCTCAATCACGGCTGCAAAAAGCTGAAGCTCCCCATGTTGTTTTCTGGAGCACCTTCTTTGTAACACACCATGAGGGACGTGGACCTCCTGGTGGCCCTGGCCCTCCTGCTGCGGAACAGCCGCTCTCCTCCTGTCCCAAAGGAAACACTTTGGGAGCGTGGATTTCTCCACCACTCCGCTTAGGCCACCGAAAGCAAAAAAAAGGACGAAATCTCAGGAAACCGCAGCTCTGACTAGTACTTAGAGAAGCAAAAGCAGCAATTTCCATACCCTACAATCATTAAGCAGTTACCACGCATTTCCTCAAGGCTTGGTGAGAAGTCTACACTTTCCTCCATGCTTTGGCTTTTTGTGCCCTTCTGCTGTGAACAATCTGCCAAAGCAAACCAGCCGCTGTTCCACTTGGGTTTCAGCAGCGCTGCTCCCCAGGGTGACGTCCTCTCCCCTTCCGAGTCCATCAGGCTTCAACTCTTGCCCCGTGAGGAAGGAAGAGACCAGTTACTGCTTAACTAATAGCCAATTACTCCAGTTACTGAGGCAAGTTCTCTCATTAACTCTCTACACCTGCTCTTGGCACATTGCTCTCCTTCTAAGGAATCTTAAGATCCAGCACTTCAAAAAAAACACTGAGGGAAAGGGACCATTCCAGCAGCAAGTGCATTTTTTTAACAGAAGGGGTCTACAACATCAGGCAATCTTCTAGGAAGCAACAGGAAAAAATGGACAGGAACGGAGATTTGGAGTGTACTCTTCGTATAGGAAAAGTTGAAACCAAAAATAGTTATTTGACTGAGATGCTCTGATTTTGGAACCTGAAGAACAACATTTATGGTTTTGATGAAGTGGGTTTTTTTGTTTGCTGTGGTTCGTTTTGTGTGTGTGTGTGTGTTGGGGTTTTTTTTTGGTGGTGTTTTTTTCTTTTTAAATCTTGCAGAACACCAAAACCCAGCACTTGGAAGTTGCACTCCTCTTAAGAGAGACCCTGAGAAGAGTTAATGCTTTTTACACTTAAATACAAAGCAGCTTTCTAATTTTATATAATCAAGAAATGGAAAACGATTTTTATTAACATGTTTTACATTTACAATCTTTTATTAGCTAATCAACATCAACATGCAAAAATAAGCGCTAAATACAAACCTCTACAATATGGTTTTGTTTAAACTACAATGGTTTAATTCTTTTGAAAAGTCATAAGGATGTGTTGTGTAGTTGTTAAAATTGAACTATTAGTTTCAGTAATGAATACTATTTAGACCCTAAAATTATGTAATCATCCTGCAAGGCATCTTCAGAAACTTCGCCCAACACTTAAGAATACCAGCTCATTTTCATGTGAGTACATTCTCAAAGCAAGAAATAAGGCAGTAGCACTAATGATTTCATATTGAACCCTATGCACATAACTAATAACTTTAGAAGGACTTTAACACTATGGTAGACTGGAAAAAGAACATTTAAACAAGCATCAGATTTTGCCTGAAATGTTCTCAGTTCCTCTTGATACTTATGCAACCTCCTTAAAATATTTGGGTTTGGAAAAAGACTTCATACTCCTTCAAACCAGTCCCTAGTTGATCCTCCAGAGAAGCCAGTCTCATGTCCAAGACATTAATATCTTCCCATGGAAATAAGTTACGCAATTCACGTTCCAGATCACTTCCCAAGAGGATCATAAAGAAGGCAAAGAGGAGCTTAAAGGAGAACATATTGGTAGTACTGAAATCTTTGATAACAAAAGGGTCTTGGACAATTGTGAAAAAGAGGGAAGAAAAATGGATTTAATTTCAAATCAGTTGTAACTTTTCCCCCAGTGCAAGTATCCATCTTTAAAGAATGTTATCCTTTAGAAGATGAAAGTACTTTTGAGAAGAGTCCAATTTTTGACCTTATGTTACAAAACCTTAACAATCAAAATTTGTTTCTGTTTTTATTCAAGTACAAACTTAAGTCATAATTCCTCTTTTTTTTTTCTTTTTTTTTTCTTTTTTCCTCCTCTTTTAAAGAGTGTTTATTGTTGCTCATTGATCTTTGGTCGCAAGAAACAATAATGCCACCGACAGGTCTGATCCCCAGGGTGGCAGGTTTTGCTTCTTTGCCACACATTAAGGCCCCCCCCTTTTCCAGGGTATGCCAATATACACTGTGTCAAAATCCCAGCGGCACTTCATCGTGTGTTTTATGGACCTACATGATGTAGACTTTCTCAGCTTGTGAGAAGTTGAAGACTTCTTTGGTTCTTGGGCAAATTACTTTGTCATCTTGACGAATAGAAAGCAGAGACTGGAAAAGAATGAAATCAAAAGGTGATACTCACAGTAGTAACTTTAAGCATTATTTAACTATTTAGCAAATAAACTTTTTTAATTAAAAAAATGATGTTATAGTCTGAGGTCAAAATATCTTTGCCCACTAAAGCTACTTCTTATCGCTCTCTCAAAGAAAAGGTTTTGAATGGCATTTGATTTCATGTTATAAATTAATCTATTCAGACATGAGCTTCTTTAAAGCCCAATTTAATCACATAAGTATACAGTGCTTTAAAAATTACTGCAAGAAGTTACTTTTCCTCTGTTAATATAGCAGATACTTCTAGGCTTCTGTGTTTATAAAGCTCTTATTTTAATACAGAAAGTTTACAACCACTGATATTTCAGACTTAAATCATTGATTTCACCACTTACATTGTATCCGTAGACATATCCATTTGGTAACATCATAGGAGGATTATTTTCGTTCATTACATCCCCCGAAATCTTGCAGACTAGTCGGGAGTTGGCACAATGTGCCATAGGCAGAGGCTGAGCCAGCTTGTTCAGGGATTTGCTACACACAGGGCAGTCTGGGTTTTTTGAGCTCCCGTCCTCTTTATAACACTGTCTGTTGAACGGCGAGTTAGGGAACAACCTCCACAGAATGTGACAATAATTAATGACATACCTTGGAAAAAAAAATACAGTAAACTGTGCAAATACAGCCCAGGTTTTAGAATGTATAGGATAATTAATTCACCTTTAATGTGTATATAAAAAAAATGAAGTGCTTGCTTTGTTTTGAGGAATGAGTGAGCAATAAGTGTCTGGCACCCTCTGCAGGTGACATTTCTAATGTAGAACACCTCAGGAGCACCAGGTCTCTAATATACTGTAGTGTACAGCAAATCAAAGTTTCGAAAGATGCAGGATACATTTGAATATTCACAGAAAGACACAGTAAATTTGTGTGTAAGTGCTCTAAAAAAATAATAATTCTGACCCAGCTCATTAACTTTTGTAGATATATTCATCAACTTAAGACACATGGCAAGATACCCTAGTATGCAAATGCAAAGTAGATTTCACCATAACATTTTGGTTTGGACTTTTTTTTGTTTGTTTTTAAACCATAAAGCTGTTTATTATACTCTCCCCTTAATTTAATAGAGAGACCAATCCATTCTACATTTAAACAACTAATGAGGAAAAATATTCACATGTAACATTCCTTCTTTGAGCACACTGAAAAACATCCATAGAACAAAAAAAACCCGCAAAGCTTTTTTGCATTTGACAGTAGTATCTGCATTAAAGGATACGGTGTTTTTATAGCTGAAAGGCCTGCCTGGAGTGTTATAGTAAAAACAGAATTGTTTCCCAGCTGATGTAGTCTGTAGTTATCGTATCTAAACTGTTGGATCAGCATTCTCCATCGAGCAGGGTCCAAGAGATCCTGTTAAAAAACAACACAACTTGTTTTCTATCTAATTGTCCCCAGGGGGAAAAGCCTGGGAGTGGTAAATTGTGCAAAACGCACCAGACTGAATCCAGCACTAAATAAAAGTACACATGCTATCGCACAGTATGTACTTGTTTGTAAAGTACCTTATAGTACTACTTGACTAGAAATTCAATTTAAATCAAGTATTACTTAAAATAGCTGGCATAACAATATTCACTCTCCCTCTGCCATCGACCAAATGTTCTAATTAAGGTATGTAAAGCCTGGTAAGGGTATTTCTTGTATTTAGTTTTTCAGAATGCTGGCCTACTTAGGAAGCAATGTTAGTATTGTGGGATGTTTGCTCTCTGAACCATTAACGTCCATAAGTCAGAAGCATTTTTAACCTCTAGTCAGGATAATTCTGCTGATACTTCTTTCTAATACACCATGTTTACTGAATTTCGTAAAAAGGTTTTAATTTGAGGAGCTGGCACAATCCCAGGTCAGAGAAAGCTTAGCTATGTATTTAAGGACAAAAGAATATATATTGTGATGCTTTGGGTTACCTAAAAACCAGGGAACAGGAGTTAGAAGTAGGGATGCTTTTTTTCATGGAAGCAAGAACTAAACCCACAGGCCAAGGATATTTTGAACCCTGAAAGTAATGCTGTGAAAGAGGAATGCAAGAACTGAAGACCTTTGGAAAATATATTTGTTATATTATATATAAGGCAAAGACCCAATCCTTTCTTCTGCTAGCACCCCTTTTCTCCTTTGTGTCCATAACCCGCACTTTGGTCACAAGAAGTGACAGTGTTTATTTATCTTAGAAATAAGTTCATATCATCAACTGTGCATGCTACTCTTTGAGGCGACTAGGAGCAACAACAATATTTTAGCATATTGTTTCGTTTATAAAACAGGCTTTTAAAGAAAATCCAAGACTTAGTGACAGCCAATACGCTGAGCAGCGGGATCAAATTCCAAACATGTTATACCAAAATTACCAGGCAGTGATTTTACCATGATGTAGACACTTTTCTTTATGCTTTGCTCTGTACCCCCCTGGCCCATTCTGCCTCTCCTCAGTTCCCCGTTGATTTGGGACACCGCAGGACGGACTCCAGCATTCCCTTTTGTCATAGCCTGTATTCTGGAATTCCCTCACCCCAAGAGGATCAGACTGGCCAGAGAACTTTTCTCCAAATGATTTCATGGTACCATAGTACATTTTCTTAGTTTTATGAATAAATGTGGATTCTTCTAGGACTCCAGGATTAGCAAAGAAATTCACATTAATTCTGTGGGTTGTTGGTTTGGGGTTTTTTGTTTGTTTTGTTTAGCCATGGATTTCATCATCAATTTTTTAAAAACCATGTTTCTACTGGCATTGCCACGTATTGGCTTGGCGTTTCACAGGATTTTTGCCTTAGCAGCTTAACTCCTGTTTACCTTCTGCCCGCAATGCCAAGTTCAAAAAAAAGAAGTGAATTAGCACACGACCACAGAAAAAAACTCAAAATCTGTAGAAAGATTAACTACCTATGAATTTTGCTTAAGTCAAATTTAGATGTAGATATTGCCTCCTTTCTTCATCCAAACCACCGCAAAAGCATAATTTGAGAAGTAGAATTAAGGACTGGTACTAGTGTATTAAGGCCACAGCCTGGTACGTTGAACACAACTATCTCCTTGCTTTTTTGTTTTCCTATTTCCTCATCTTCTGCATCTTGCTGTCTATCTGCACATCATGCTGCCAGTCCCGCAGACCTTTAGCGCTGGGTTTGTGGTAAGCCTGGCTCACCGTGAATCAGTCTGTTACTATTAAGATCCAACTGCAACAATACAAACAGTACCTGGATTAATGTACAGGGAAAGACTGGTTATCAAAATCAAGGACGATTATAAAGGTGGATTTTAGAAAGTAAAATTAGAAAAGCATTTGATCTTCAGATTATCAAGGCATTTTCCTGTAAGGACTGTTACATGTATTTTATTATTCTGCTGTACCACTGAATTTCAAACATAACATTACCTTATAGGGGGAGATGTGAGTATCTGAAGGAAAGGCCAACATTCCCATTACTTGTCGAACCTCATCCAGCTGGCTTCCCTCGGCCTGACTGAAATGCTTTCTCGCATGTCTGAAATACAGAATTTGGACCGTTATTAGATAGCCTTGTTCCTAAATCAAGTAAATTTACATGATTATGTAAGATTTCAGAGAAAACCTCTAGATTCTGCTCCCAACACATGAACTCCAACAGTTGATGCATTTAAGGGGCTTGAAAAAGTGCAGCCTGCTAAATGTGAGTATAAGAATGACTTCAATAATTAACAGTTTTGCACTATAATTTCCCAGAAACCAGAGCATCTTCCTGTAGCATGAAGTCTTACCTCACCTACATCTAGAATGACAGATCCATGATTATTAGAAGAAATGTCCCTGCTTATGCAAGCTCAATGTATCACACTTACTCCTTCGGCATACACTTGCAAGTGAGATAAAAGCAGTCTGATAATCAGCTACTCCAAACCATTAAACATCAAGAGCGTTCAAATACCTATCTTGTTTATACTGAATTTTGAGAGAATGTTTACTTTTGCATAAGTTTGGTGGGGTTTTTTTTGGTATAGCCAAGAAGGCAATATCACTGCCTGTGCAGACTACAAGAAATCAGAGGGTAATAGAGTAGAAAACACTTTGTTAAGCATTAAGAGCAAATTTTTTGGCCAGGGAAATAAAAAATTGAGTAGAACTTCAGTGTAAGTTTCTGTACTTTAATGCATACTGATTACGAGAGATACACAAGGCTGAAAACGTATCAGACTACAAGGATATTCAGGAACTTTAAAACCCGGTACAAAAGCCTCCTCTATTTAGTCTTCCCAAGTTCAGCTTTCGAGCTGGAGTTTGTGTGTGCAGGAAAGCCCTCCAGGTTTTAAAGTGGACGATTAGTTCAGCATTTCTGCTAAAAGCTCCCGTTTCCAGTGGTGCACATGTGCTGCATAGCAGACTGGGCACAGAATCAGAACTGCACAGAACTTCTGGCATTGCATAAGCATAGAAAAGTCTTCCCTATACTGTATCTTCTGCACAGTTTGTATTATGGGCAAGATACCAAGTGATTCTATGATTCTAATCACTGAAGTACTCTGGTGTTTGCTCTTTTTAACTTTCAGAGAGTCTTGTTAAAATCGTGGGCTGGATTAGAAAAAAAAATAATCTAGATCAATATTGTTTTCTTCCAACTGTGTGTTCCACAAGCTACACTTAGGTCCCCAACACCAGGAGAACAGTCTCTTCTGCAGTGTTTCAGTGCTGCCGCTTCCTCTCCCACCCTCCCCAGGAAGCAATGGAAGTTGTGTAGGACAGGCTGTTTCCACCCAATTTCCTATTTTGGGTGAGCAATTCAGGAATGTAAATACTGTTCCCCAGGTGATGACTGTTATGAGAGCAGAAGTACAAAAGCCATGGCCTGAGAGAAGAGACAAGGCAGCCTGGCCATACTGGAAGAAAGTTAAAATATGTGCTAGGCCAGAGCTGCACATGAAAGCAACAGCTATTAATATAAGAAATCTTAGGCGAAGCAAAATATTCAGACCTACCAGTTAAGCTAAATGGCTGTGTGTGTGCACGTATGAGGGAGAAAAGGAGAAAAAAAATAATCTTAAAAGAACTGATCACTGTGCATTTGTGTCCTGTGATGTTAAAACAGCAGTGGTACTTCAGTTTTGTACCAGCCCCGTTAATATTGTGGTCATACTCCCCATGAGACCTTGAGAATTTGCTCTTCCAGAGAAGATTTCAACTATACACCCCCCTTACTTACAAGAAGACCCTGAGCTGCAACAGGCAAATACTGGCCACATGTACTGTGTTCAAGAGCTGCTAAAATTATAATAACACTTTGTTTTGTATATGCATGATATATAATCACTATGTGTGCGCCAGCTATCCGAAGGAGGCGTGCCCAGCAACCCCACGCTTCCACCATTCCCAAAGCACTCAACACACTGGGATGTGGTGCCTGTTGTGGGTTCGGCCAGAAGAAATCAGGTTGTCTAATGTGAGCTCCTGTTAGTTTTCACCTCTGGCTTTCCCTTCCACCTGTGCCGCTTCAGAAACCAAGGAAGTTTCCCCACGAAGCCAGCCCTGCCAGTATCCGAGCCACAGCCTCCGAGTGCCAGCACACAGAAATTAAAATGCAGCAAGACATCCTTTAAAAGGGAAGCAAGTTTGTTAATTCATAGCACCCTGAAATCTTTTTCAGACTGGGAAGCCAGAAGCAGTACTATGTGAGTACTCATGAATGCACAACACTTAAATAACACCTTAATTGCTCTCATGCCATTATTCACCTCCTGCCTTTTCACTCCGCTATTTCCATCTCTTTCTGCAAACGTTATGCTCTTGGAGGTATTTTTGAGCTTTATAATGCTTATTCACAATGTTTTTACCACCATTAGGCCACACTAGTCAGTGCAGCTAGAGCAGGGGGCTAAATTTATTTAAAACATTACGTCTCTAAATCGTGACCACCGGACCACCACTGAAACCACCATCTAAATTCTCATAACAGATCAAAGTAATAGGTAGAAAATTTTGTTTTTCAAATCCCAGAGTGATTCTGTAAAGTCCATGGGGACAAAGTCCATCCTCTTTTGTTTGAATAGCGTTCCTATAGCACAAGCGGCTACAGCAGACATGTTGTACTTGACAAATCCAAGAAGGAAAGGATATTCATGAAAACTTGAAGATTTACAGTTTACTGTCTATTAAGAGTACATCAAGGTGACATTAGTGAGAGCACCCAAAACGTGAAATTAGTGTCATTACTTACTATTACATCCATTGTTACTGTAATAGGTATGAGCTCTACAAAAAAGCTAAAGAGACTGTGGGATACCAGGCAAAAAACTCTGGGATGTACTTAAGCTTAAGAGAATTAAGCTTTGTATTCAAGAAATAGTTTTTGCACATTCTTGAAACTTGCACTTTTGAGAGTACTCTGATAAGCTACCTTAGAGGAAGGTCCGTTTGCACTCATATTCCAAAAAGCTATGGAAATTCAGACACTTATTAAATAAGACGTATAATTTTAAAGCTCACATCAACTGTAACGTACAAGCAACACGTCACTTTAGAGGTTCTCAGCAGGCAGTACGCAAACCTTTCAAACTTATTTAAACACCAGCTGCGTTTCAACAAAATGTCAGTTCTCCGAGTTCCACTGGTACAGGAAGCTACTTGGTAAACAGCCGCTTTCTTTGCTTTTTAATGGATGCCTGACCTATTTATTGCACCACGGACACAATACTGAATGAGTCCTGCCGCAGGCACTTAACAGAAGCATGCTAATAAAAACACAAGTTGCAATAGTTTGCTAGAAACAATGAGGTTTATGCTACACCTTCCCCAAATGTATTCCTTTATATTCCTTTATTCATTACGTATTTATTTTGAAGCAAAATGGAATGAAATGGTAAAAACTAAGATTTTAAAGCCAGATTATTTAAGGAAAGCATTGAGATGGTGAACTCGATGTACAAAACTATCAAAACTCACTCTGGTAAAAAGGAGGGAATTGAGATCTAGAAGGACTTCTGTAGCTCCTTTTCATTTTACAAGAAGTTAAGAAGTTAAAACAGCATTGTGATGACTAGCAAGTTATAATTGATGAGTATAAAATATGTGTCAGCCCTGAATTTCAATAGGTATATGTAATACACACACTTCACCCCTACCCTGCAATATGGATGCCTATTTGCCTATTAATATTATTTTATATATAATATATATATCCATGTAGATGTGAGCTGTGAGCCTTAAAGCTCAGAGGCTATGATACTACAAGTCATGCCACACCAAGAGAGCTGGGTCTCCTGAGGGCTGACAACTTGCAAGTTTTACCAGTTCTAATGTGGAAAAGGGATCAGAGGGAAACAAACACTCAGTAACAAGAAGAAGATGCAGAACGCCCTTATCTACTTTGTCCCAGTTCTCAGCCTGTCTCCTTACGCAGCTCTATGCCTGCCCTGTGGTTTCCAAGCTACGTAAGGAAGCCGCAGCTCAAAGAAAATAGTTCTCAGAGCAAGGACTATGCATTGTTAAGATGCATGACTGCACATTTGGCAAAGAAGCAAAGTTAGAATAAAGCTAAAAGCACAAAGGCGCAGTATTTGTTGGATATAAAGAGCACCATGGGCTTCAGAAGACAGGCAATGTCGTTGGGTGTCTTTCATCCTTTTCATAAGCTCCTGACAATTCCTTAGGATCTGAGAACTCTATCAAAGGGTAAGTGCACATATCTAAATGCTAGCATGTAGGTGTGTGGTTTGGTTTTGGTTTGTTTTTAATAATTAACATTAAAATTAGCTGGAGTTTTTCGCATTGCAAATTTGCATTGGCTGGGAGCACACCAACTATTTAGGCACAAGCAGAGCAAAGTATGAATGATATGACTTAGCTCAAAGCAAGCAACACATCTGAATGAAATTAAAACTAACAACTGGAAATAACCCCAAAACTTAAGGTGAGTAATTTTGGGGGTGGTGTTAGTATTAGACTGGCCTCTCCACATAGTTGCATTATCTTTTCCTTTATTCTTGTTTTCAAACAACTAGCTCTTTTTCACCTGTTCTAGTCAAGAAAAGTTACGTGGTTTGCCCTGCAGAAGATTTTCGACATCTAAAACTTGGGAATGCACTAGAATGCTTTCAGTCTGGGCTTACGTTAAGCTACTTTGTATGTTTTCTATAGCTCTGTGCTCCTCTGACCAAAAAGCAGCCTTGCCACAAAACAAGCCTCCTGCTGCTTTCAATTTCTGGAGTACTTACAATGATTTTAAAAGCAGTACGACTCGCAGCTTCTGAACATAAAACTTGTCAGAAACGTTAATTGGCAATCGTGTTATCAGCAGAATGTATGAGCAAAGCTTCAAGTCTGGCCATAAAACTTGTAATCTCTCCCTATGGTTAAATATTCTTACAAAAGAACCTGCTGTGAGTTCCTCTCTCCCTTGTCCATGTGGGAGCACCAGTAGCTCTGCCACCTGCATCATAGTCTGCGGTGCTGGCAAGATCGCTGCTTATCGCAATTATCAACACGTTTTACAGTCCCAGTATCAAAATTCCACTCATTTTAGCAGAACTGGTTTCCTGTATTATCCGGGAAAACTATTCCAACACCAGAAATCAGGACCACTAATAAAAGCGTAAACCGCTTCAGGCACTGATATTATTAATACAGGTAACACCACAAAGACTGTCCTGTGGTTGAGGCCAGGCAGTGATTAGATGTGACTCCAGTTACCGGTTCACACCACTTTGGGCAGCGTTACCTTCTCCTCAAAGCAGTCCCAACTGAACCAGTTCGAAAGAGGTGAAACTGGATATTGGATTGGTTTCTTCACTTGGGGAAAGGGAAAAGGAGCAGCGGTAACATAATATAACTTGTTATTCTCACACACATGACAATACAGAACTCCAAATTATCCAGCGAGTACAAAAGACGAACCTGGCCTAAAGCATAACTTGTAGAAAAAACTTTAATGAAGACAGTAGAACAGAAGAGATTCAGCCAAAATTGAAATGTTAAGCTTTAGATGGGCGTTTCATTAACTTTTTAGTATTTCCTGTGGTTAAAACTGCAGTGAGTTCCTATGAGAAGCTACTGTACCTCTTGAGAATTAGTTAAGTGTAAATACGCTCATTACATCGTGTGCCAGAAGAAAACACAATTGCTTTATAAAACAGATCAGTATTCTAAACCTTAATTTTGAAAAGTAAGAAGATGCAGAGTTTCAGCAACAACACTAAATAATAATAAAAGGTACATCTGTGGAACGACAACTTGCTTTCAAAAAAATAATTCAACCCCAGTTTAATTCCAAAGACTGGTCACAACAATAACAAGATCCTTCACAGCAGTGGGGCATCTGGGTGTGGCAATAATAGCCACACGTTTTTAATTAAGCATAATAGCATCTCGTTAAGAAAATGGCTTGGTAAGCATCCTAATTTCATACCTCACAGCGTCCAGTCTCTTGTTCTGTCGAATGAGTTCAATGAACTCCTGAATCCTTAGGCTGAACTCCAGACAGCTCTGAGATTAAAGACAAGACAGGGTCTTAGATGGTGCCAAAACGGCACTGCACAGTATGTTAATCACTACATGGGCACAACAAAAAAGAAAGTGTTAATAACATGCAACCTTGTTTGCTTGCTTTTAGGCATTCATGCAACAAAAGTTGAAATGCTGACTTTACGGACAAGGCACCAGCACAGAATTCCCTAAAAGCAAACAAAACCTCCTCCTCTTGCTTCCTTCAAAACTTCAGTATTTAGCACAGACGGACTTTTTCCTAATGACTGAAAACATTGTTACCTGAAATGCAAGTGAGAGTGAGAGGTGGTTTCTTTGTACTTTCTTAACAACTTAAAGTAGTAGATTCAATAGAAGTTTGGGGTTATGTGATAATTTAGAGATGATAGGTCTACTCGGAAGACTGTAAGGAAGAAACACGTCTCTATTTCGAAAGTCCCCCATATTAACAAAAAAGAGCACAGAGTTTAAGTTGCTGCAATCCCCTCCCTCCCTTTCTTCAAACTTCTATCCCGCTCTTCTTGTCAAACGTCTAAAAAGCCATGCTGGAAACAAGTCTCAAACAAGAAAACCAAGTGGCATTTACCTGTTTTGGGTAAAAGGTAAAATTTGAAGCCTAATGAAGTTGACAGTGTCCCTTTAAATCAAATTCCATCACCAGTTCACAAAAATCTATAAAAAAAACTTTGAACATGTGGAATTAAAAAGAAAAAGATTCTCCCCTCGTAAAAGAACAAGTCACTGTGCTTCTTTATAGGGACACAGTCAACTGTTTTATTACCTTAAGAAAACAAAGAGAACCCCAAGTCCTCTGAAATTCAAAAAGCAATGTATTCCTCGAGTTGTCCTGTCCTTTTTTTTTCTTCTCCCATGGTTCTAGTGAACAATTGTCTTTTGTTTATTGCCCATCAGCTCAGTAATATCAAAATTCCTTAGTGACTTCAGTAGGAATTTGAGCAACTCCAAATTTGTATCAGTTAACTGCCTGGGGTGACCAATGCACACACCACAACAATTGCTTATTTTAAGGATTGAAATGTAAGCCATTTGAACACAAAAATTATGCATTATGTCATACGTTAAAATATACTTAGGGAATAGAAAATAATTTATTTTCTAACTACAGATTTTTCTGGACTCAAATCCATGTTTAGCAGAGAATAAAGATTTATTCTATACTTAATCTGAAATTTTCAAGTATTTTAAAATACCCTGCTATTCATATCTACATAAACCCCTCATTTAGAATTGTAGCTAAGTTTGTTTCTATTAAAAAACTGATCAAGCTTTTTAATTGTTAACAATACTAAATCCTATGGCTTAGAATTTTGTTGAAGTGTTTCAACAGCAAAAAACCCACATCCCAAGACAATCTTCGGAGTCTGTGCTTTGTATTTCTGAACCTTCAAGCGAACTGCAAGCCAATGGCTGTATACATTTTGCAGACGTGTAACTACAAGAAAAGAGTCCTGCACACATTTCAACTTTGTTCACCTTCAAACAATTCCACAGCAGCTATTCACAAGAGTTGAGCTCGTTCACATCCCTAAAGACCATAGACCTGCGTGCTTTCCCAGGCCAAAACGCAGTTTAATTTGTAGATAAAGCTTGCATTAAGATGGTGGCTGGGATTTCAGAACATTTTCATTGCTAAGCAACCAGAAAGAAAAGAAATGTTTGTTTCAAAAAGAAGCATAGTGATTTCTCTTCTTCCAACTCTGATCTCACACAGTCTCAGATTATTTTTTTTTAAGTAGGGCTTGCAGAAATAGATTTTTTTTAAAAAATTGTTTTCCAAAAGGAAGGATGGGGAAGATTTTTTCCTGATTTGTTTGTCGAAGGTTGGTGATGGAAAAGCAGGACGGTCAGATTTTATTTCTTATATTACTTAACATATTAAGATTATACAAAGGGGATTTATTTTTCAGCAGTATAATTATGCAGTAGCGTTTACATACCAATTCTGGTTTTCCTTTAATGGTTTCCATAACAAGATCATCATTTTCTTTAGAGTAATCACTGTCCGATTTACTTTTGCGTCCCATCTTCGGTTCATTCTCATTTTGGCGTCCCTGAGTGACAGAGAACGTCACTCCTTGCTTATCAATAAGTGCACGCAAACATTTTTGGTTAAAGAAAGCGCTTAGTTTGAAAAATAAGATACAAACACTCTGAGGGAGGCAGGGATTTTGGTTAATATCAGTTAAAAACAGATTTCTGCAAGCCCTAGAAAAGATTACAGCATGGTTTGAAACGCAGAATTTAAGAGACAAGGAAATTTAAACCAACCGCAAAGAAATAAGTGTCTACTGTGTTCAGGTCATGGGATTCAATGGCTAGAAAAAGTCTTACTGTGTTTATTTCTTGATTAGACTTGGTTTTTATTTTTGAAAAAAAAAAATCAACAGTAGTTTCTCATAGAAAGTTGGTTCTTTACTCAAGTTTTATTTTCTTATCTATAACACCTCAATACTAAGGAAAATCTGTATGAAATTTCTCTCAGTGATAAACCTGAGGACATAGTCTACCAGTTAATCTCACTCTTAAGATCCCTTCATATATAAACTGAGTTATACTCTCAGTAGGATGAAGAGTTATAAATGTAAGTTCACATGCAGCAAGACTCTCTATATTTCTGCATTTAGACATTTGTAAATCACACTAAAAGCAACTGAATACTATTATTTTATTTGAGCATGATTTGTTGAGACAACACTTGTATCCATAAGAATACCTATCACTCAGTTTCAGGTTTGGCATTTGCATGAGCTCATTTAGCTCCAACTACCTGTGTCTTCTTAAAAGACTTTTGTACTTACTGTCCTGAATTTTATACAAAGCCTCATTCAAGACCTATAATTTAAATGAAATTGACCACATCAAATATCCAAGTAATTTAGAAAAATCACAGTTTAAGCAAAACTCATTAAATTTTCATACCTTCATTTTTCTGAGCCTGGATTTGTTATCATGACACCAAGCCAAGCAAGTCATAGTCTCTTGTCTTTCCAATGACTCTTCCACTTCTTTAGCAGTCAAAAACATCTCGATATTTACCAAGTCCTTCAAAAAGAAAAAGGAAAGCAGGTCTTGTTTAATTATACTGATACTTTAACAGAAATCTACTTTTTGACAGAACCAGAATGCAAAGGAGAAAAAAAGGCTTTGTTCTACAGATCTCTGGTTTTTAGGATAGCACATTACAAAAAGATACGACAGCATATTTTAAAGAGTGCATTTCCATGCACCGAGATATTCTGATAGTGACATAGTGTCAATATTTTCCTGAGCTTACTTATACAGCAGAACTAGAAAATAAGAAAAAGAGTAAAGATGAAAGGCAGGGGCTTTGCACAGAAAGTAGATCCCGTGATCACTTCAGTGCAGTTCACACTTCCAGGAGCACTTGGTTTCCTTAAAGCTTGGCTGACTACATCAAATGGACCATGACAATATCATAACATTTGCTAAAGTGAGTAAGAGCAACATAAAAGAGAAGAATCTCAATCTATTTCACCCAGCCACTGGTAACTATTGACTTCTACGTAAAGCCCTACAATGGTCTGAGGTCTCCAATATACTTTCTCTCATTTGTTTAATATTCTAAGCTCCAGACCTTCAATTGGGTGTAATAGTTCTGTATAAAATGTCTGACACAGAGGCAATAAAACAAAGTTACTGTATTAAAAACAGTTAGGCAATGGGTGGGCCACAAAATTCCTCCAGTGCGTATCGCAACCTGTAATACACCCGTGGTAATTCAGAATTACCACATTCAAACCAATCGAGACAAATGAGACAGAATACAGCTTAAGATCTAGTAAAGTACCAAAGTTTTTTTTTTTTCTTATATTTCTGCTGGGAAAAATAAAAAGACAACTCGGGTAGATGTTCCCAAACAATATCAACTGGATCCATTTGGAATTGGCATCGCCAGAAGTTATTTTGGAGCTGCAGAAATATGTCAAGCTATGACAGTTCATACTATGCTGACAAAAATACACCATAGGAAACCATAATTCACCAGGCAAACAGAAAGCCAGTATTGAAGTATTTCTTTAATATGTACTTTGATTTTGAAGAATTTTATGTAGACTTCACAGCAAACTGCTGAAAATTACACAAGTGTAATGCTGAATATCACAAATATTGCAGCAGCTCCAGTGAACACAGCAGCTCTGAGAAATAGATGGCATTTTCAGCTGTTAGAACAGCTGAATATACTTAGTCTTAGAATTTATACCTCCCTGAGACAAAGATAAAAAATAGAAGTAGCACGAGGCATATCACATTCACATCTTGCATTTCGTTAGCCAATTTTTCCTTATAAACTCAAGAAGTCTGACAGTATTGGAAAAAGGGACCAGATCATGTCAGGTGTGTCTGAATGGTGATCTACAAAAATGTAAACAGGCACTTGTATTTCTAAAGTGCAGCACAAGGTGAAGCTTTTACTTAAGCTTGCTTTCTTATGACTTGAATGTGAGTTTAAAAACAAAACAGGAAAGATAGTTGACATGCAACTACATTTTACAGATTGTACGACCACAGCAACAAAACTATTATACCACGCAAAGGATAAAGGGCATCGTGCAGCCCTGGTGTTATTAAATCCAGGTACGTCAGATTGAGCAAAAGCAGTTACAAGTTTATAGAATGACATTAAGATCAGACTTTCAATGAGTCCTCTCGTTCCCTTAAAGATTAAAAAAAAAATAATCTCTTTTATCAACATGTTGGCAAATGAACTGAAAGAATGCCAACCTATTCCACAAAAGGAATTTATTATTTAAGGTCTCCTCCAAGAACAGGAGAGTAATCTGCTTTCTGGTACTCTGCAGTTTTTCCACTTGAGAATATAATCAGAAAAAAAAAAAAAGAACTGGGTCACCTCCCTGGGCATGATAAGGTGACCACAAAACAACCTCTTGTCCATGTAACTCATCTGTATAAGTAATTTGACATGTAATGCAACCGTATTCATTATCTTGCTTGCGTATTTTTCCACATAGCTGCTGAACGGAAAGACGATTCAATTCCAGTTAAAAATAATAACATCTCCATACATCTCCTCAAGCTTATTTGAGCTATGTGTCCTCTTAATGAACAGCATTTGCTTTTACACCAAATTAAAACAAAAGCATTTTCTCCTACATTAAAAAAGGACTAGATACGCTATGCAGACAACAAATCATTGGTTTCATCTCATTTATTAGCTTCCTATCGTTTAAGCTTCATCACAGAAAAAAAATTACTTTTTCAAGCAGCAAAAGGGCAGCATTTGTTTTAAGTCAATGAGCTGCTGAGAGAATCCTAACGAAACCCATTTATCAATCAGGTGTTAGTACAGCAACCCTCAAACACCAGCAAAAAGATTGTAGTTGCTGCAGAGGCAGACAAAACTCAAAGACAGAATTCCTACATTTCTTTTTCAAATTTAAAATAAAAAGGTTCTATTTGGTACAGAAATGCTAAGTAGATTTGTGGTTACCAAAAGAAGTCAAAGCTCGGCAGTTGTCTCTATTAAATAGACAGCATGTATCCAGAAAACAGAGAACGTTTTTAATTAAAAGAGTTTCTTTCAGAACTAATGGTCACATTTAAATTGCACCAATAAATAGGATTTTCTTCTCTGCTGACTAGATAGAAAATAAGGGAACAATATTAGAAAAAGCATTAAGAAATCCATTTGTAGGGAAAGAAATAGCCTTTGCATTTGATAAAAAGTAGTCAGAAGTCTTAATCATGCAGATTGATAGAAGAAAAATACTAAGACACAATTAGGCAATAAACCGTTAAAGAAAACCCAGACATGCTGCTGTCATCCAAGTCTTTTTAATCTGATCATGCTTTCCCATCTTCCTTTTTCGGTGCTGCCTACTCCTGATGCTTCTCCGTGCTCTATTTCACTAGCCAGGACTAATGAAAGCGAAGAAAGGAGCATCAGGGGATTATTTGGCTTTACCAAAACCAGCACAGCTCTTCTACACAGGCCAGTGCTGGAAAACCACTCATCTGCCACACCGTGTATGGATGGGAACCGGTGAAGAGCCCTGGCAGTTGTGAGAAGTATGAAGTTGAAACCCCAATCCTGAACAGCTTTCCGAAGTCATTCTGCATTGCAGAGCTGCACAGGCTGCAGACCACACAGAAACATTGTCTTTCTCAGTTCCCAAAACAGCATTCAGATTTAATATGCTATTACGAAAAGAGCCTCTTATGCAATTTGTTTACATATAAAAGTGAGTGAATATAAACAAGCAATTTTATTGCCACCAGTTTTTGCAGGTGGAGGAAAAGCTGAAGCAAGAAATCTGTTGCTGCACACTCCCTCTCCATTCGGCATCACAGCAAACATTTTCTGACTTGTATATAAATTTAAAAGCAATTCTAAAGTCCTTAATTACCATCTTTTGCAACACTGTGAAGTCTTCCTTCATTGCACAATTTCAGTTTTCACATTGTAAAAGTGATTGCAATACTTTACTTCCAGTACTGCAGAAGTATAGGAGAACCCTGCACCTCACACAGATTATTTCAGAATTGTTATCAAACCATAACTCAGCACAGACGCCTCAGCCTCCTGCGCATTGCCATGATAATTCTGCCTAAATTACCTCGCCTTAACTTGCTGACAAGTGCAGAATACCTGATGTTGGGTAGAAAGACTGATTAACATCAACCTTTCATTTAGCCAGGCTTCTACAATTGTACTGAAAAATAGTTTCAAATGGCTCAAGGATGAGAACTCTATCCCTAAGTGTTACTGATAACTATCTAAGCTCTAAAGAGGGGGAACACAGCATAATGATTCTTCTTCCTTCTAGTACAAGCAAGGAAGTACCCCCTAGATTTTCTAATTTCTTGGACTGAGGTGAACTAACCGTCCCATCCATCCACCAGTCACTAACCAGGTATCAGAAGGGCACCTATTTAAAAGCACTGGATGAACTTTATCACAAAAGGACTATTTAATTCCATTGCAACAGTTCAAACTCCAGAGAAAAACATTTATAGAGAAAACCGCACGTGAAGGCTGAAGACACTGAAGTGAAATCAGAGAGACTTACCTAAGCAAAGAATACATCTATTCATCACCCTGTGCTCTGTCTAATTTATAGCTATATATATGTATATATATCTAAACGGCTTTTAAAATATCGCTGCTACTTTTTAAGCTACAAGTGCCTCCAGGGAGGGAGGTTACGAATCCTATGATTCTGCACAGAACTCCGCTTATTAAGGTATAAAACACTACGAAGAGTAAGGATTCCTTTATGATGATTATTAATATGTATATACTACATATATACATAAAAGCCACATCCCCACATGGCATTTCCATCTTCCGAGACGGGTTCTTAGTAAGAACATCTCAAACACGTATATGCACGTCCCCTCCTTTGAAACAGCTTTCGGACTCTCTGGTCAGCGTGAGCAGGAGTTGATAGGGGTCAGATTCTCAGATTCATTCTTTGAGTAGCTATTTAGACACCAGAGTCAATGCTGAGAGATCTGCTGCAGGTTTTCTCCACAGAGCAGGCAACTCAGAATTAAACTCATATCAGCTACAGGACAAACCTGCATCAAGCCAGGCTCTCTGAGCTCTAGAAATCACAGAATAACAGCTTTGTAATGAACAATACTGCTTGAAACGCTAGTTTCGGGCATCGAAACCAAGAGGAAAGCGAAAACGGGCTCAGAATTTCATGAATTCATAGAGTTGTGCTACAGAAAGGAAGAAAAAAAGTGATTCGCAAAAATACAGTGAAGGTTACATGAAGAATAATACCTGTGAAATAATGAGAAGGGACATACAAAAGTAGCAGGGCATTTTTTTTCTAACTGGTGAATATTTGAGCTTCACATTAATTTGAAATTAAACACATCTACGTCTATCACAAAGTTGTGAACCAAGAGAGAATCTGGCAATCATATATTGAAGTGTGGACTACCTTTAATTTAAGTTTAAAACCCTCTAACATTAAGGTCCTGCACGGTTAAGAGAATTCAGTAGTGAATTGGAAAAAAAACCAGTTCCACATATTTACAGAAACTAAGTAAATACAAAAAAGCAGATTCTTGCTAAAAATAATGAATGCCTGTGAATGAAACTTGTTTGCCTTTCTGCTTTGGTAGTTGTGCAACTACTGATAATACACTCAAGGATTTGCAGAGAATTGTTTTATTCCGAAAGACCTCAAGCAAACTTTAATCACTTTACTACAGACTAACTGCATCCCAGCGGTCAAAATAAGGTACCAAAGTTCAACATCAGCAACTCCAGCCCGGAGTTCCATGAGTTTTGTTTTAGTCACGTACTAGAAGTGAGCTCTTCGAATACAGCAATTCCAGAGCGTCCCTGGATGCCTTCAGAAACCTTCTGTTTAGACATCAGCACATATGCAGAAGCCTCCAAACTTTTTTTTTTTTAATGAAAAACTATTACATTGTAACTACACATCAAGTGAATTTCATTTTTAGGCTTAAAATACAAGCATTCATTGGTTCCGGTCATAACCACAGGACAGCAATATGTACATTAATAGGAGAGGTAGAGTTTGTTTCACACAAGGTCAAAATCTGAACTTCACTACAAATCGTTATTGAAGAGTCAGTAATGATTATCTGTTTAAAATAAGACAACATTTTGATCAGTCCATTCCCCAATGTAAACTCTAAACTCTCCAATATACAGTTTCAGATGCAGGTGTGTGGCTTTTTAAATTCGCCGAGAAAACTACTCACACATTTCAGTACCAAATACCACAAACCAGCAACTTTGCATTTGATCCTATGTCAAAAATGGCTTAAAAAGAACAAAAGTTACAGCTTTTGCTCAAAATTTCTGTAGCGTTCATGTGAGGGTTTTAATTTACGTAACAGATTTTAATATTTGGAGCAGTCAGGTTAATAGTCGCTTCTCTCCATCGATCTCCACTCCACACACAAGCTGAAGTATTTGTTTTATGATGACATCTCCAGCCGCAAGTCTGGAAAAGCCGTGAGAAGGAACGTGTGATAAAATCCCTTACAGTTCACATGAACATTTATGTATTAAAATAAACCCCAGAATATTTCACATATGAGATGTGGATCTTTAACAAGGCTCAAACCCAAATAGAAATGATTAAAGCAATACTTGATATTTTCAAATCCCCCATGAGCTATCCTCAAAACAAGATAATTAGTGAAAAGTTAGTCTGAAGACAGGATTAAAAAAAGGATATTTGATTCAGATGAAAAAAAAAGGTAGCATTTTGCAGAGAAAAAAGCTTCCTTAGTGGAAAAAAAACAACAGCCATAAAATAGGCTATTTGCAAAAAACCAGGTGATTCACAATATCATAAGATGCTGTTTATGTATTTTTTGAACATGCAAATGGTTTATTTTTAATTGCTTACTAGCATCAATACGGAACTGAAAATAGGCCACTATGCCTCCAGCTACCAGTGGCTTGTTGCCAAGTGTACATCCCAATGACAGTTTTAATAAGATTGACTATCTATACACATTACATGCGCAAGAGCACCACCTTCACACTAAAAAGGCTTTGCTGATGCACTTTAGCATTCAGCAGTCTGGTAAGCATTCATTTAAACGACTTGTGGATGAAATACAATAAACACCTACTTAGGCCACTGTAAAACAGCAGCTTTTAAAATATTGTGTTAGGCTTCCTTTCAATGACTACTCACATGCTGAGGGCCATACCCTCAGCTTGCAACCTAACCTTCAACGTAAATTAAAACACAGCTATAGAATCAAAATAGAAACGCGATAACGAACGGTTACGAACAAAAAGCACAAATTAATCTTTCACATTAATAAATTAATTTGTTAAAGCTTCCTCTGTGGTGAATACACAGCAAGTCCAGGGATCATCCGGATGCTGTGATTATCATTACACAGGTTGGGAACAAGGCAGGTGCAAGGAGCTACAAGGTGGATAAGAAGAAGAGGTTGGCATATTTTTGCAGGGGGGAAATAGTGAAAAACATGTCAGTCGGCAAGAACAGGACTAGAACACACCGCAGTAACACAGCCGAATTGGAAACATGCACAGAAGGAAAAAATGAGGTGCAGGTGAAAGATGGGGCAGGGCAATAGGTTTTGATGGAAGTAGCACGAAGAGAGACCTTTCCTCCTGCATTCAGTTCCTCTGCCCTACACAAGGGGAGGAGTAAAAAGCTGCTGGTTACAAGAATAGATGCTCCAGAATGAATGCAGAGTATGTATAAACTGCACTGAAACGAGGGAAACAAATTACCAAGAAAACAGTGGATAGGTGGTGACAACACAGCAACATCACAGTTAGCGAAAAATCAATTAAAATTAGGCCCAAATTAACATTAAGGGGCCTCCTTACTCTCTGCTCATAAAATAATGTTGTCTGAAGTTCATTAAGCTACTATTAAGTGTTATAATGTTACACACGTTAACAGGATCACAGAGAAAACAAACAGAGGAATTGACAGAATGTCCTACTCCGAAGCCAGCTGCAGAGCTGGTTGTCAGAAAAAAGCAAACCAGCCAAACCACAGACTCATCAACAGAAAACCAGAGACGTTTTTGTCTACAAAGTAAACACAGAATCCCATGGTGTTACAGCCGAGCTTCCACATGAGAGCATCTGCCGTGACCTCTGTCTAGCGCAGACCTCCTACTTTTACCTGGTTATTTCTGAAAGACCTCAGTAACTTACACTGATCATCTGTCAGAAGAACAATGTCTTTACCTAACAATAGGAGATGTTGGTACTTCTTTCGGTGACTGCTCGTAATGATTAAATCATGTTCTAACCTTGTGTCTGCTTTCAAACTTGAATTTTTCTGACTTCCGAGTCCGTGTACCATTTCCTCCCTGTACCATTTCCTCCCTGTACCCTTCCGCAATACATCATGAAGTTCCGTGGTATGCGACTTTTGCTCTCATACTTCACAAAAACACCCAGCCCTTTACATTTTCCAGTCATCTTCTCCCTCCGGTTTTTCTAAGGTGCGTTCACCCAAACTCTACGTATTCTGGTATCGGCTGCTCCAGAGCCAAATGAAGAGAAACGTTTTCTCTGCCTGCTTTTGCTCACGCTCCGAAGCCGTTTTGGGCAGAGCCTGCCGGCCGCAGCTGGCGCTTCAGCTGGTTATTAACAAACTGTTTGCCCAGCGCATCCTCTACTCCTGCCTCAGCAATTTTTGCCGCTCAGTAAACGGCTGCACCTTACCCAGCAGTACGTTATACCACGCTAAGTACAGTAATAAATGACTACGCTAGAGTAAGGCGACAAAGCCTCTGGGGCTTAAGAGGCAGCATTGGGCAGAAAACAAAACAAACAACAAATCACCACCAAAAAACCAAAACCAGGCTCTGGTCTCAGCTCTACCGTGGCCATTTTCTGTTGTAGCCTCCTCTAGTAAAGACAACTAATCCGTTGGTACCCGAGCATAAGCCCCGCAGCTTTTGTCCAAGCAGGATCTGTCTGTATTAGCAGCTCCACGCTTTCACAAACAGTGAACTCCTGTCATCTAGTACAGTAATAAGAGAAAGTGTTAAATGTAAAGTAACATTTGCACTTTGAAGAAATGTCTGGCAGGAAGAATGTACAATAAAAAAAATAAATCTCAGAGGTAAAACTGAAACATCACCCTAACCTCTTCTATATCTAGGCAATCTACGCTATTCTTCCTTCAGATAAAATTTAAATTCAAGAACCTTTCCTGAATCACTAGCCTTCCAGACTAAGTAGTCTGTAATAAATTAACTCTTACAATACACTACAGGTAACCTATTTTGTCTAAAAGGAGTGAAGAAAGAGACATTCAACATCACAGCACACTTCATGTTGTTGGCTTTTGAAGTGTCAAATCATTTGTAACGAGAAAGTTTGTTATTCAGCACCAATCTTGACTATTTCGCATGTACATAGTTCTAATTCCCAGAGATGTTTGAGACAAACTGCAGATGTAAAGCCGTTCAGGAATTGCAGCACTTTGAAATTCAGATGAACACACCCAGACATTCATTATACCCACCTAGCGAAAGCTGCTGTGCCTACAGTAACAACAGCCCAAACATATTTAAACGAGTTTCTGAGTTGCATCTACGGCTCAGTACTCAAAGGTAACTCAAAACAGGCCCAAGTTAACACCCTAGCACCTTTAAATAAGCTGTGCCAGTTCTGGAGTTCTTCACATGTCATCTTCTCAAACATCTGCAGCATAGGAACAGCAGTTTATAGGAGACGGACACACTAAAGTGGTCCGGAAAAAAGACACCTTTTGCCATTCAGCAAGTCAGCTTGTCTGGGTTCTGTGTGACAGTGAAGGAAAGAACACATGCAAGCATTATGCGGAACATTATTCAGCTATTTAAAATCAAAGTGTTATGAATACAAACTTGTTTTGATGAATTAATGTAATACATATTTGAGTGTTTGCCTACAAGCCATTCTTGGACTACATGTCTTAACAAGGAAGATTTCTATGGGTACAATTGTATGATTATTAAGAGAAGTACTTATTCAGCTTTTAACTTTAAGATCATAGAGCTTCCTTCACTCAAGTTTTTCTAAACATTCATTTTTCTTACTGAAGCAATCACATATTGCTGACATTCATCCTGCTCAAGTATTAAAAGTTTACTGATCCAAAGCTCTTGAACCATATTACGTGGCTTATTTGTTATAACTATTTTAGATTTAACTTTAGGTTTAAGTTTCACTCCTAGATTTTTTTAAGTTTTGCTCTAGATTTAAGTTTTCACTCCTAATTCACCTACCCATCTAAGTTAAATCTGAAAAGCCAGTTCAGGCTTTTGGGGAGAAAATTGGTAGAACACAGCTGTATAAAAGCACATGCTTAGTTTTTCCATGCATACACTATCACTATCAGTCTGCTATGGTGACAGTCTGTTCGTTCACAAAGTACAATGCAGCTCGAGCAGAGCTAAAAGCCTCGAAGGAGCACAGACCAATCTCCAGAAACACAGAAGCAATGTCCTACCTGCACATTCCTCCTGGTGTGAACATCTGCCTGCAGTTGTGGACATTCACTGACCACAACCACCCTCACCCTGCACATCCCCCAGAGCAAGAACACCAGCTACAAAGCCATGAGAAACTTGCAGCCCTGTGGGACAGGCAAAGACAATCAGCTTCTTAAATAGGAACCTTTCCTTAAAAATCCAGGCAGCTATGGGTTCAATACCACCTGCTCTCCCCTATCAATAGCCAGGAGGTGAGCTTCAGCAAGACCTAACCAAACCTAAACCTGTCGTGTTTTCATCAGAACAGTATTCTCAGAAAGCATTTTTTCATTCACTTGGAGTTAATACTGTTCCTGTTTGTGATGCTGAAATGGCAGCTCCAGCGGGATTTTGCCCTATAGTACACAAATCATTCAGCAGTTTTCCACCGAGGTCTCAGCTGAAAGATCAATTTCACAGTGTTGAAGAACACTTTTGCAAAGCACAGAAAGAACCTTTAACTTTGGGGTTGAAAAAAGGAGCAATGACATAGAATAGTCCGAAGAAGAGATCAAGTACTTGGTTAAAAGCCACGCAGCTTGACCTGAAGAACTGAAGTTTCCCTCATTCCAAAGGACATCAAATAATATTTCATGACTTTCCATAACAAAATTAAGATGATGGAACGACACACCTTAATTTGTTGCAGCTATCTTTCCAAATAGTTCGGATAATTTATTAAAAAGTTTCTAAACCATGAAAACTGAAGCTGTGTTTATGCAATAGAAAGAGAGGACAAACTGGACCAAATTGGAAAGAGGGGAGAACAAAGCGTAATCAGCCTTTTTTAGTTACTACCATTCCTTTCATTTACACTAACCAAAAATTTACTTTAAAAAAATTACTATACCAGTTTGAAAGATGATGAAATGTTTTCAGAATGGCTTTGCAATATCTGCCCTGTTTCGATACGCTCCAGGGAACAACCGTTACCACACATTTGGAAGTTCTGCTCTGGAAGAAAATCATTGACCAAAACCGAAGATCTGAACTCTCATTTCAAGAACGCTCTTGTCTTTTTGGGACTGTTGCCAATTGGTTTAATACTGCTTGAAGTGTCAAGAGGCCGTTCTAATACAGCTCAACGTTCACAATGGTCATGTGTCTGCACAGAACTTTTGAAGGTGATGAAATACTCAGTTTTTTCTCAAAAGCAAAGAGCACACCGTAGTATTAATGCAAATGGCTAGTTAAGTATCTTTGAAGGATGATGCACCTACTTAATTAGCGATCTAAGAATATTGATTTGCAAAGCTTTGATTGGCATGCATAACCCGTGATGCAAGATCAAGATAACGAGTTTTAAGCTAGTTAAAAGAATTATTTCAACTCAAGCTTTCTCATATACCTGCAACCTTACACGTGTGGGTGTAGCAGTTCTTCTCTCCCTCGGGGGTTCATAGATCTCTAAATAATTTGCTCCCCAGCCTAATACACACACACTTGCTTTAAATGTATGTGGCTCTTCACAGAAAAAAAACCCCAACACATTGCCATTTGTACAAGTTTTGTACAGCATAGGCATTAAGGCAAGGACATACATTCTTTTACTAAAATAAACTAAGCAAGGACAGAGGATTTACAGCATATGATAAGAGAAAACAGTAGCTTCAGAATCTGAGTTTGTTTTCAATCATATAGGCAAAAATCACTACAGCTATTAGGCAGTTAAGAACATAAGGACACTTCACATGTTTGTTTTTGGATTTTTTTTTTTAGCCTATTAAAAAGGGGCTAGAAAAAGCATGAAATTTAAAAGACAACCACCCCTAAGAACAGCAAACAAAGCACTATATACCTAACCTAATTATAAAACTTACCTACAACCAGCAACCGACTTCCTACTGGAATACATTTTCAAAACTAGATTTGCCTTTCAGTTAATGGCACAGAAGTGAGATAATATTTAATGCAGCAGAACACGAATAACAAAGTTTAATTTAACAGACAACCCTGCCAGCTAGCTGAATATATGAATCTGCAGGTGAAAATATGCATTTTTATATTGGTGTTGCACTCCAAGGTCATACTAGAGTCAAAATAAGATCATTATTAAGTGTAACAAGCTGATCATGATGAGCTTCATTTGTATGTAATAACAAAACTTAACACGTAGTTTGTATCTTCAATCCAAACTGTTTTCCACATCATTAGCGAGCCAGAAGACAACAAGAAGTCCACAACAGAATCCCTTCCACTCCGTATTTACTTTGGCACAAACATGACATTTCTGTCCTTGACTGTCAGCTCTTATTTTAATATTACTCACATCTTGGTTTAATTTCCCAAGCAGCATTATTTTTCTTTAAAAACATATTGCCCACATTCCATATTTGCAGTTTATTTCTTATATTGCCATATAACGTTATGCTTTATACACACTGTATGCCAGAAGTTATTCCTAAGTTGAGCTAGTTCATAACTCTGATATTTAAACTTCCCTATGATCTTTCACATCCAGCATTTCTTTCCATAGCTGTTTGCTTCCTCCTTGATAACCACGGCTTTTAAGCGCTTATCTTCCACGACAAGAATTCAGGGATATCATTCCTCTGAAGGCGGTTAATTCAGAAAGCAGACTAGATTTTGTCACAGCCCATCAATAACTATTAGAATTGGACACTACAGTGCACAGTCAATCTTTGAGCAAACTGTCTGCTCTGTATTATTGGCAAACAAAGGAATGATTTAATGGTTTGCTTTTGGTCACTGAAACAGAATATTTCTGAACTGTTTCCGCCCATGAAGTACTTTAGCAGCTCCGCAGGTCTCTTAGCATTCAGAAGCCATGAAAGGAACTTAAAACGAGCAGGCTGAGACATGCTCCTAAGACTGGTCTAACAGCTACGGAAAGGTGCTTACTCTGGGACTCACAAAATGCAACTGAAATGGAAAGAGCTGTTTCCTTCACCCTTCTCAAATAGTGGCAAAGGGTACTCCTAGCCATTGGGCCCGCAATCATAGAAACAGAACCACAGAATGGTTGAGGCTGGGACCCCCAGAAGCTGTGTGGTCCCACTGCCCACAGTGGGGTCAGCTACAACAGGGGACTCAGGACCTTGCCCAGTCCAACCTGGGTTTGAATATTTCCCCGTACGGGGAGACTCCACACCCCAGTTTGTCTGCTGGGGAGCCCAGACCTAGGTACAGTTCTCCAGATGGGGCTGAGCAGTGTGGGACCAGCACCCTTCGCCTGCTGCTGATGCTCACCCCAATGCAACCCGGGTGCTGGTGAGTTGGTTTTGCCACGGGAGCACATGGCTGGGTCAGGCTCAACTCGTCCGCCAGCCTCACCTCTGCTTTGTGGGTAAATAGAGCAAAACCTCACCTTTTTTCAGGTTCTTCCTTAGAGTACAGTGCTTACCCAGTGGCAACAATATTGACTTGATATACATACACATTAAATAAATAAATCAGCTAATAGACATGGCCAGGTCCACTATAGAGCAATATGCTTCTGAAACAGGTAGTAGTGGAGACATTTACCAAAGTTACAGTTGAGACTACAATAAACAGAAAGATTACTTTGGATGAGAGAAAAATATCATGATACTTCGTAATCTCCACAGCAAAGTCACATTTATAAGCATTAGCAAATATTTCGGTGCTCATATCCTTCAGCAAGAAAGGAACAAAAAGAAACAGAGAAGCTGTCTAATGAAACCAGCAAACAGACAAATTCTGTATAATGATCAAGTCTCAGTATCTTACCACTGTAAAAGCTGTTCACAACGAGTCTCACCATACAGTAAGAAAAACTGAGTAGAAAGCTGAGAGACTCAGAGAAGCCTTTCCTCATTTGGCCACAATTTAAACTTTAATGTTGAGTAAAATACATAATTTTAGCAAACTAGAAAAAATAAGGCCTCAGCACATTCAAAATGTGCAACTAAGTTCTGTGTTATTCAAGTTACTTTGATGTTATACAAATAAAAACACTTAAGTTTGAAGGCAGTAGTTAAATAAGCTTATTTCAAACTTATTTTTTTTATAAAAAAACCAACACAAAGCTTCTGTTCAGCAAAAGGAACCAAAAAACTTCGAGGCTTCACAAGTGCAACGCTTCGTACCACAGTCTTGCAGCACATGATGATGGACTTACATGCTCATGTCTAAGCCAAAGCTGAGCATTACTTAATCAGGCATAACAGAACTTGCTATGGAAGTGAAAATATTTCCACAGTGCTTTTTCAGCAGACCCAGTATGGATGGTAACGTGATGAATCAGCAGTAGATGAGCTCCTGCTCAAAACAGAGGGAAACATCTACCAGAAATGGAAGAGCTGCTGACCATTCAACTGCAATCATCTCAGAATAATGGTCTTGGGTTTCAACTGCCATACATTGGGTATCTTTAGTGAGGCACAGCAGCCTCTTCAGTGAGTTTCTTCAGGACTATTTCCTATTTATAGTTTGTAACCCACTTCTTCCCCTCTCCTACTCAACCTCTACGTGCTGTTTCCTTTTAGATATTTACTGAAATCGCTGCTGCGGTTGAACAGGACCAGACTGGTAAAGCAGGCGACGAGTAACTGAGACACGTGACAGATATGCTCGCTGCACAAGAAAAGAGCGGGTACATATGCTGTAGTTTGACACCAGTAACAAAAACCTCTCCCCTCAACTGGCTCAGAAAGTTGTGTTCAACTATGCCACCTAAGAAAGGCAAAATATGTAAGTTGCATAACACAACTAAACTCTTGGCAGATTTCAACCAGGAGAGTTGCATACCTTCTGGAATCAGGAACACCAAAAGAACTTAATATTCAAGAATAACTGAGGATCAAATAGCAAATGCTACCTAAAATTAGCCAACCAAGATTTCTCTAAAACAGTGCATTCTTAAAGGATCAGTTTTAATGTCCTTGTGGCTGTCAAAGGATCGCAGTGTGGATTCACTGCTCTGCACAAAGAGGCTACACCAAGGTGCACAAACTCCAAACTATTATTGACAACACATTTTAAAAAACTTCATAAGCAATTATGAACCTGAAGCAAAACAAACTAGATAACCAGTGAAAAGGAAAGCGACAACCACAAAATTGTAGATGGCAAAATAAGCAAAAGAGCAAAATGTTTCTGTGGACCATGCAAAATGTACTGGGTACTAAAAAAATCCAAATTGTATGAAGACTCGTTTTCCAAACGGTAAGTCAGCTTTCCTTTGGATGCATTAAAAAGTAGGATGATACAATAAAATAGTTGTTCCTGCAATCAGGTTATGCTATTCTGCTCAGTTTGGTCATGTACATGTATCATCTAAGCATGACTAGATAGATGGGAAGCTCCAACTGCTTAATCAGCAGCTAAAGGGCCTCTAACAAGAAATTCCGTGTGACATTTGAGAATTATTCTAAGTTTTAATACGGCAAGGTGTTTATTTAAAAGCATTTAATTTGTGAGTAAAAGTTATACCTTCGATTTTGACTGATTTAATACATTGAAATAAAATTCATGTCAAGTAAGGGGAATAAACTCAGGCCTAAAAAGATTAACAGATAAACATTAGTAATAACAGCATGTTAATACATAAAAATAGCTGCTACAGGGATAAAACAGCTTGTTCTTGTTTGCCAACTTCCTCTTTGCTACGTTTTGTTAGTAAGTTAGTGCACATTGTTACCAACCTCAATACCACTTTGTCTCGCTAGTTTTACAGCTGTATTGTAGTAGCCACAGCGTAAAAGATGTTCCACCATCATACGATCCATACGTTTCTTCTTCCACATGTTTGCAGCAGCTGGCTGGTCACTACTATGTTCTTTCAGATGTTCAATCCTACGTTTGCAGAGTTTCGCACTTTCATCTTCAGCCTGGATTGATTCAACTGCCTAAAATGTAAAAATTAACAGGAATAAATAAGAGCTATACATTTTCAATTTGCTTTTAAAGCGAAATAGAGTAAGAATTGTTCGCAGGCACTCATTACATATTATACAGTTATTCCCAATAGCGTTTCTCCCACTTAGAAAGACAGTGCACAAGTTTCAGTGTGGCTGGTCCAGTTCTGAGATATTCTTGCATATAAATAAGTTTTGACTATTTGACATTAAGGGTATATGCATTTTCTTCCTGCTTAATGTGCAGTTAGTCCTAAAACAGCAACATACCACTTACAGCAGCAACTGCTATAACGGTCTGCATAGAGCTTTGTGAAGGTTTGCATTTATCTGGTCCAAGGAGTTGAAAATAATGAATTTCCACCTCTAACCTATGCATGGCTTCTTCTTCAAGCAGCTGTCCAACTCAATTAGTTCTACTGAGGAGTGATGCAGAGTAAACCCACATTACTTCTAATACACTGGAGCCATTTTAATCAGTCATGCAATAATGAAAATTATATAAACATCTGGCCTCTTGGCACCTTTACTTCAAGGATCTTAGAATAGATTTTAAAAAATAATCAGCTTTGTTAGACTGGTATTATTTTACTTACCTCTGCTACTTTTGGATCTACTGTTAGAAGCATTACTTAGGAAAATAAATTTGTCCAGACAAAGCAGAATGACTTTTTTTAAAAAACCAAGATACTGGCATGCCCAGTGCAAAACACACACCCCAAAATATCTCCACAACATTTGGAGGTTTTTTTAATTAAAAAAACCCACACACTCAGGTCATTTTCCTTCAACATTAAAGACAGGCGATCGATCAGTTACTCTGCAAATTTTAAACAGGCTATTTTATTACAGATGTACCACAATTCAAAGCTAGCTGACTCAGGATAAAGCACGTGACAACTGTGGGTCACGCCAGGCTACGGAACACAAGAAAGCCTGCAGTACTTTTACATGCTTACTAAGGAAAAAGCAAACCCAGAGACGATGGAGGCTTAGTACCTTTCTCATCTGCAATACATCACCAGTGATGCAATTTCAGGTTGGGCTGCCTTATTTTTGGTGACTTTCAACTCGCTGGCTTGTGTTTGAATAACTGCACAGCTATGGCAACAGGAAAGTCCACACGGGTTTGCCAAGGAAGCACAGACCAAAGAAACTGCCTGGTTTTTGGCTGCCCCCTTCGCAGCCCATGCTGGCACGGCTGCCCCCCCAGTGCTCAAGCTACACGGGCTACAGAGTCAGCCCTGGAAGCACAGGGTGGTTCTATAATTGCTTCTACCATACATGCTCATTTACAGACAACTTCTGGAAGGATCAATATTGGAAAAGCAAAGTGTAGTAAATAAAGACTTGTGCAAGAAAAGCATTTGGCCCAATTAAGCCTGGCTCTGACCTGACCCTCGATAAAATTCAAGTACCTAAAACTCTAGTCACTATCCAAGATCATCTTTTACTAAAACTCATGTAAATGTGAGTTATTTTTATTATTGAAGTCTGAGTTACTTCTGTTACTGAATTTATCTTTATTTTGTAATATATGATGTGGAAATCAGTATCTCATTTCAGTTATAAACTGAGTCTTCTCCTATTCAGCAAACACCAGCTCAAGCCAAAAGTCACTTTCACATGTTAGATGTCTGCAGTATTATCAGATGTGAAGGCAACCTCAAGAATGATTCTGAGTACAACTGGGAGAATTCAAGGCAGCCAGGCACAAAGGTTGAGCCCCTTCTCGTTGCAAAGGACTCCCCTTATATGGTTTTATCTCTGGACTTACACAGCTCTTGCTGTTTTTTTGATCCTTCTAATGCATTCAGAGAGGCTACAGATCCTTTTCAAAACCCTCTGAGTCAAGACTATCTGGACTTACCCTGCTGGACATTAATCGAACTCGAGGGAACAAGCATATTACACGGGATATGAAAGGGAAAACACAAAGGCCTCGGTTTCCTCAGAATCAGTTTCAGAACCCAAGAAACCTGCTGTGTCAAAAACCTCTTTTTTAAGAGTGAGTAAGGTGTTAAATCAAGGAACCATCGAATTCTATTATGGCCATGTCAGCAGTTCATCAGATCCTTGTCTAAACACAGGAAGAAACAGAGATCCCACATGGGTCCAAAGGCCCTAAAGAAAACAATCATTTTGCTCAGGGCAGAGATGACAAAGACAGTGGAGTTGATGGTTTGGAGCAGAAACAAGACCTTTGTATTTCAGACGACTTTTACTGTTAAACAGATTTTTTTTTTTTTGGCCTTTTGTTCTTTCTAAGCAGCTATAAGATTCCCCACAGCCTTTCAGGCAGTCAAAAACAAATGAGCAATTACACTAAAATAGAGCCTTGCACCCAAAACATTCAGCAATGCCTTCAAACGCACCCCCGCAGTCAGCAAAGATTTAACAAGTAAATAACTTACTCCTCCACATCATTACTACACACCTACAAGCAAAATCTAACACCTCTTTCAGAAACAGCAGTAATTTCTTTCTGTAAGTAACAGAGAAGTGAAGAAAATATATCCTTCAAGACCTCTAAGTCTCACAAACCAAAGATGAAAACAGCAATTAGATTTATGAAGTCTTCTGCAGATCAGCTTTTCAACACCCAGCTAACCTGTTCAAGCAGAAAACCCCAAATCAACACACATGACAGTGCTATTTTCATGTTACAAACCTCAAAGGTATTTTGACGCTTCACTTAATATAGTCTCAAGATTTATATCTGTTGGTTATTTCATTTACGTTTTAATGAAATGACTCCGCTACCATTTGTTTTCTGTATTTAATTCTGGAGAAGCATTGCTCTAAAGGCAGGCGACAGAGCTATTTTCATTTTTCTGCAATATTTGTTTCGAGTAAGTGTTCTGATGACTCTCAGGGTGAGTAATACCTCCACCCAAAATAAGGATGGCTTATACTATATAGTTTGTTTAACTCATTCTTCTTAAAAGATGTGGTAAAAGTATCAAAGTCTGGCTGTATTTCATAGAAGCATTCAAGCTGGACAGCTAGAAGCAGGTCATCCTGCTAAACTTTGTTTAAAATGCTTTTAGTAATATTCCATAGGAACCTTCCCAACTACAGGTTTAATGTTTATTAAAAAAAATGTTCAAGTCGTAATCCAGGACAACTCACACCTCCTTCTGCAAAGAAGCCTTAACACCACATGCAACTACCCCCACTGGAGTGTAAATATTTTTCAGACTCTTCTACTCGTTTTCCCTCCTCAAGTGATCAGTTAAAGCAACCGCACAAACCTTTCCATTAGACAAGCAGGAATTGATACAAATCAATTCATTTTGCTGCTATTTCTTTTCTGTGGGTAGATAAATTCATTTTCAGGACCATAAATACAGATGATTTTTGCCTCTCAACAGAGGTTTATTACACTTAGTCATGGAACACCAATTCTTAAGTGCAGTGAAGCAAGACACAGTAAGTTCTGGTGTTTCGCTGTGCAATCTAAGGCCTTTGTTTAAAGTGCCAGTAATACCTATACCTTGAAAAGAAAATTCAAGCAAACAGCATTGCAGAGAACTACTTCTGTTAACTTTGCAAAGACAAAGCAATGACAAGGTAGAACACCACTTACCTTTCGTTTCAGAACACTGAGTTTTTCGACTACTCCATCCAGGAGACTAACAACCGAATCCACAGCAGGACAACTGCTCAGCGTCTTCTCCAGCTCTGCCACAACCATTGTAACGTGGCTGGTCTCTCGATCGATGTTTTTCTGTGCAGCTCGAAACCGTTTGTTCAGTGTTTCGTATGGCACCTGAGTGAGAAACAGCAAGTCATTAGAATTCCTATATTAATAAAGTTAGGTCTTCTAGAGTTTAAAGAGACTGATGATGTTATCTGATGCAGTCAGGACACTAGAGGTCATTAACTGAACTTGCGTTCTCATATCAAAGCCCTTATTTAAGTCGTCTCAGCAAGGAACTACCACACTTCAAAGATTATTAGAAAAACAGTGACAGGAAATACAAGCTGGTAGAGTCTTTTCTGATCCTGATTTCACTGATCCTGCTTTGACTGTAGCGAGCACAGATGGAAACAGTTCAGGGAGAACGAAGCAAAAAGGAAAGCTACAAGTTAACTACTAATAAGAGATCACCCTTCACAACACAGCTTTAAAGTTTACATTTCTTTCCTTCAGGAATTCATAAAGGAAGAGAAAGTTACTTTTGAGGAAGCAGGTATAATCCATACCGGTTACTGAAAAATTTATACACCAATAGTTATTTAGGAAGTCTAACGGGTCTCCTACCTACTCCTGCCCAGAAGGACTACTTTTTAATATTAACTCCAGCAGGACTATAATGAACACTAAGAGAAACTCCATGTAAGCTTTATTTTGGTGAAAGAAGCCTATCCTGTACAACTAAGTTTGTCAGATTCCTCTAGGGCTCCATTCCTTAGCTTAGAGACTGGCCACCCTTGGAGGTCTCTTGTCCTATTTGTCCTGTGCCTCCATGGGACAGCCACATCAAAACTGCTACTGGTGGCCATTAAGAAAACATAGATGGGAGTAGCCTACAGCCTGGCCAAATTTTAGGGTGCTGAATGATCTGGGGAAAGCTTACAGTGAATATTAAGCTGCTCCTATCATGTTGCTTCCATTAGTGCATGAGCAATTTAGGCAGGAAGTTCTATTACTTCACAGAAACTGGAATTTTGGAACTAAAAACATTCCAGTGTTACACACTTAATTCATTCACATCTTTCATCTTGAAAAAGCCCACAAGAACTTCTTTCATGTAGCTGCGGTAATCTTGATTGCTTTTCCATTAATCAAAGGCATAATTTAGCTAGCAATCAGATTACACATATTAAAGGTAAAACAGGAAAAGCAAATCAGTGTTCTGTTTGGTACGTATCACATATATGTTTGATTACAAATCTTTTAAGTATATCACTTCCAATCAATTACATCAAGATTGCCTCCATTTTCCTTCCTTCTAATCATTTGCATGCAAGAAATTCTCCCCAGGGTCCGCTCTCCTTTTGGGCTCTATTAGGAGAGCAGTTACTACATAACCATTGCAATTCACTATTAGAGATGCACTGAGAAACAGTTTAGGTTCAGAATAATAAAGACGAGCCAAAGCCCTTGCTTTCCAAGACTTTGTATGATCTACAATAGGTTGGCCTTATTTGTGGTAGAAATATAACACAAGGATACTCCTGATAAAATATGAAAGGGCTCCTCTTCCCCTCAAAACGACTGAAATGATCTATTTAATGATTTCTGGCATCTCAAACTAAGACCTAAACAAGTAACTGAATAAGCCTTTACCACAAGAATTATCAAGCTAAATCAGTTATTTTCCTTATACATCCTCCCCTAAAATCCCAGTACCACACCCCCCTAAAATTCAAACCTCATAAAATACTACAATTAATAGGCTTCAACACCTAATTGTCTATATAACCATCTTTTATTCCATCTTTAGCTCTTATTTCCCTTCTCCATTTCCACCAAATGGTAAAAAAAGTTTAAAACCCCCATAGATAGAATGGATGTTGTTGGGGGGGGGCATTATTTTGACATCTCATGCTTTTAAACATAGAAGCTTGTTTCCAACTCCAAGACCTGATGCCAGATACCATTAACTCAACTTCTTCCGTTTTCTTCCCCCCTGCATTTTTCTTATTTTTCATTGAAAAACATTTCCTTCAGTTACTTGCATTTACTGAAATTAATTTCTCCAAGCACTTTGCTAATAAGCTTTCTGTACCACACTGAAAATCTTCATCAGCCACGACTTTCAGAGGCTCCTACTGATTTGAGGTATCTGTTTGATGGTTTTCTTAAATTTTGAGCAGTCAGTTGAACTGGACACACAGATCTAGCCAGCTTGAAAAAAAAAAAAGAGACAAAAACAACAAAAAACCACACATAGCTTTAATCTCCTTTTCCCCCAGTTTCTTATCTGCACACAAGAGCAGTAACACTTCCCATTTCCCATGCTCTGTCTCTATAGCGTGCAAATTTCTGGCACAGTTTGTGTTGATATGACATTTAGAACAATTGGACTTTCAATTTCAGCTGGCATCATTATATATCATTTCTATTTTGTCTAGGTGCAACAGGTTTTTAAATCTTGTTTGATCCATATTTGTTTTTCCTCCCTCGAAAATGACCTGAATATCCTGTGTGGCAGAGGCTAGGAGTTGAACTGTTTTACTATATACTCTGAAAGTAGATACAAATAAATATATTGCTAAACATAATTTTAGTGTACCATAACAAGAGAAATTACTTTAAAGGTACAATGAAATTATTTGCACAATTGAAACTGACAGTAAATACTCTTTACCAGAGTTTTTAATAATTTGCGTTTCTCTTACTATAGAGCCAGCAGTTTTTAGAGAATATTTGTAAATCATATCCAGGTACAGCTTTTACACCATCTTTACAGGACTAGATTCTACAGATGCCAAAAATTTAGAAATTCCAATGGTTATGCCCCTTCCTGAGAACGCATATTATCTAGACACTGTACCTTGATCCACTGTTTCTTTTGTTGCTCATACAGTTCCTACGCTCCTAAAGAGACTCCATTCCCCAGCAGACGTTTGCTTCACCACAGAACTCTTCAAAAGTTACAGGCACCGTATGAATACGTTGTGTGGTTTTTGTTGTGGTTTTGTTTGTTTGGTTGGTTTGGGATTTGTGTGGTTTGGGGGGGTGAGGGTGGCAGGTGGGGTGGGGTTTGTTCTGTTTCTTTCCTCCAATAATGAAAGTAAACTGAAGGAGAATGTAGCAAAATTTTTAAAAAATGCTTTGGAAAACGTAATTCTAGAAATTCTTAATTACGTTTTACTTCTATTTTCAGGTACCATAGCGATAAAACAGTGGACACCAGACTTTTTGGACCAAGAGACAGCTGCAAAATTTATATATCATTATTTGCCACAAGCCTATTGAAGACTTCCAGTTTTTCCTGCCAGTACCATTGTGACCAAGCCTGGATTACAGTTATTCTTTAAGAACAAGAGTGGCCAACGGAACTCAGCCTAGGGAAGCATCACCTTCAGGAAAAAGGGATAACCAGCTACCAAACTGAAATAAAGCAGGAAGAACCAACCAGAACGTATTCTGTAAAAGCACAATACCAACTTGTCCCACTCATCAGAGCTTGAAAAAAACACAACTCAGTTGGCTCATACCATGAGCATACAAGACTATACAAAGGAAAGATGTAAAATATTAGTGGGCGGCACATTTAAATCCAGCGTCACCAAATAGATTCTGCTTCTTTTGTTCGCCAGCTTCCACAGCTGCAGACACATTATTCAACTTAAGCATGTACTAAACCAGGTTAAACTTAAACCTAATGAAAAGGAATTTGAATTAAGTCAGAACAGCCTACACAAGGGGTAAAATTAGTATTAATAACATGAGTTTTTCCAAAATGAAAATTGTGAAGATAAGTCTGACTAGAGGCCTCTGCAAGTGTAGTGTATGACTGTTCACAGGTGCTAAGTGCTATCGGAGTGGCAGAGACAACTGAAAAACCTGATCCAGGTATTTTTTTTTTTTTTTAACTTCAGGAGTTGCTTCACTCTGGTTTTAGAAGGCCAGAAAACTCTGGTGTGCTGTCCCAAACATGCTTCAACAACCTCTAGCCCTGGTGAGGACTCAGGAGAGGATCCTTCTGGATGTAAAAGCTTGAACTGGTGGAAGAAGGGGAAGGACTGCCCAGGAGAGCTATAGCCTGTTTGGCTGAGTGGAGGGAGTAGAAAACAGCAGGGCTGAGAATACCAGGGGCAGTTTTTAAGCTTACACTTAGGAACTCAAGTACGATGTTAATTCTCTGGCCTTCAGCCCAAACACAGTGCTCTTCCAGCCCATGAATGCCAATAAGGTACCAAGGCAAGACTGACTAGTTCTAAAATCACGAAGTGGCCAAAACTGTTCAAGTCGTGCAACTGTAGGTAATATTTCTTTCAATAAGACACATCAAATTCAGCTTGAAATAGCCCTAAATAAAGTGACATTATCTGCTAAACATATTTCCACAAAAATAAATTTTTCAATAAGCCATACTTGGTAAGTAATACCACTTGCTTGATTTTCCTGAATACATACTCAAACTAGGAAAAAAAAGCAAGTGTTAAATGCTTGTATATATTGTACCCTGATGATTAGCAAATTCTACCTATTATACCTCCCAAGTGTTTATGATGGCTGTAAAATAACAAGTGAAACCAGTCAATCCTCTACACAGCATCCCACAATGCACATCTACCTTTGTTTTTACATTCATTAACATTTTAATAAGGCTCTTAATTTTTCTTTTCTTATTAAGTTTTTCCCAAATGTATCTACATGCACACACTTTGTACTCCATCCATAAAGTGAATATAGAGAAACAGACTGCCCATAAGTACTCTCAGCCCATGCTTTTATCTACAGGCTCATAGAAAACTGGCTTCAAGAAACATCCCATGAGAACATACCATCTATAGTCTTCAAGAATATAGAAAGGGAGAGCAAAATGGAAGTTCATTAATTATAGTGATCAAAGCTTAAAAAGCTCTGCTACCTCAATGGTATTTATGGTCCTGGGAGTCAGACAACTTGACTGGACTTCTCATGCTGGTTTTAGTACCTTGAGTTCCACTAAGCAGCTTAATGGCACCTCGAGAAGAAGGCAATGTTTTAACCTGCACACACGCTCACGGCTTCCAGGACAGACACAGTCACTCATTAAACACCTGGAGTTTCCAAACAAAGCAAAGACATACACTGCTAAAGGGCTCCCTGCTTGGGAGAAAGTACAAGAGAACAAAAGAAATACAAACTGTGGCAAGATCTTCTTTGCAGAGGTGTTCTAGTCCCCCAGCCACGATGGAGGGAAAGCATTCTGAGTCACAGCTAGAAATCCAGCACTCGTTACCATTATGGCTAACGTAGACATCCAGTTTATTCAACTAGAGTTCAAACTAATAAGCAATTATAATTATAAGGACTTTATAGACAGATGAACAGCACAAGGAAGATGGAGAAAAGCATCTACAGAATCGAGTTTGTGACCTAGCAACAAAGGACAACAGAAAGTCAGTTTTAAATGCCTTCTTTGTATTTACTGGTACGTTCTTCTGCTAAGCCTTCCTGATTGTATATGAGCAACCGAGTCTGGGGAGAGAGGTATTATTATACAAGAAGTCTAAATCAATCTGAAGATATACAGGTACATGGGACCGAAGGGAAGGAGCTCACCAATGACGCTAGCAAGCTGCTATCACCTCTGAAATGTCATGGTGAGCAAGGGGAGTCCTCAGTGAGTGAAAAGGGCAAGTTTTCTTGCCTCTCTTCCAAAAAGAGAAGCTGGAAGATCACGGAAACTACAGGCTGGTCTGCCTCATCTCGGTTCTTTGGTAAGTTACAGGGGAGGAAGAAAAAAAAACCCAAATAAAGTCAGATGGAAGCTGTTTCCAAGCTCATAAAGTTGACTGGGAATAGTCAGCCTGAATCTGCCAGAAGCAAATCAAGCTTGACGACACTGTTTGCTTTCAGTGATGAATTGACTACCTCTGAATGAGAGGAGCGCACCAGCAGTCTTTCATGCCAAGTTTCACGAGGCTTTTGACATGGTCTCTCGCACTACCTTTGCGGCCAAACTGGGGAGACGTGGACCGAATGACTGGAATACAACAGGGGTTATGGACTGACTGGACAGCCAGGCTCAAAGAATAACAGTGGCTCAAAAGCTAGTTAAGGCCAATTACAAGTACTGCTTGACTCCTGAGGAACGTTATCAGCTCCAACACGCACATCTTCAACCATCTGCACCATGGAACAGAACACACAATCAGAAAGCTCACACAGGACAACAAACTGGTGGAGTGCTTGATAATGCGGGGTGGCAGAGCTGCCATTCAGAAGAAATGACAAGCTGGAGAAAACACACCAAGAACTTCCTGAAATGAGATCAAGGTAAAAACCAGAGCCCTGCATCTGGCATAAAACCACCCCATCCATTAGCAAAGGCTGCGGAATAACTGGCTAGGACCACTTCTGAAAAAAGAGATGTAGAGGTTCTGATGGAGAGCAGGTCAGACATGAATCAGCAAGAGACTCCTGTGGTAAAGAAAGTTAACCACATAACAGGCCGTATTACCAAGACCAAAGGCAGTGGGTTGAGAGGAGCGATTATTCTCTATGCTCAGCACTCACGCAGACTCATGAGGAATACGGAGCCTGGTTTTCAGGCCACCCCCCACCGAAGAAGAGATGTTGACAGAGTAGAAAGAATCCAGAAGGCTGCCACCATGATGGTCAGCTGGTTGGAGGATACAAAATCCAAGGAGAGGCTGAGAGGGGCAGGCTTGTTTCACTTGAAGGCTACAGGGAGTTGGGAACAGCACAATCTGATTTAAGTCTTCTGCTGCCTAAAGGTGAAAGTCATAGATAAGAGCTAGCCAGACCTTTCCCGAGTTACACAGCAAGAAGGAAGGAGGCAGAGTTGACAACTGGCAGCAAAGAAAATTCCAGCTGGACATAAAGAAAAAAATATTTTAACCAGGAGAGTCAGTAAGCATAGAAACAGCAGCCCAGAAAGGTGGTAGGACGTCCATCCTTGGAAGCTTTAAGAACTAGGCAGGACCCTGAGTAAATCAAATTAGCTTTGAACTTAGCCCAGATTTGAGCAGAAGCCTGAACTACACTATCTGCAGAGGCCCATTCCTACCTTACTTTCATGAATTGATCTAGAAAGAGACTGGATCACAGATTCCCATTGCTAATTTGGACATCAAATTCATCTCCACATGAAGATATGAATAGCCATACCAGATAAGGTGAGAAGTCCCTCTGTCACTATCCTTTCTCTGACAATAGTCATAAAGGGATGGCACTTGGGGGGGGGAAAAAAAAAAAAAAAGGCAAGAACATAAAGCTTCTAATCCCAAAAAGTCTCTTTTGGCTTCTTGAGCCAGAAGTGGGAGTTTTATAGTAGAAACACCACAGGGTGTTTCTCATCCATGAACTCTGCTGGTGGTTGTTGACCTGTAGAATTTTAGTGCTGCAGCACCCCGTGGAGAGACATTTCACAGCTTCACACATTGTGTCCAGAAACACTCCTTGGTTTTGACTCGTCAACTACTAGTCTAATTTGAAACCCTTTTGTTCTTGTTTTGGACGAAAAAAGGAAACATTCACTCTCTTCTATACCGCTGCTGTCTCTTGAGATTGAAGAGGCTCTTCCTAAACCATTATTGGAAGACAGATTCCATATCTCCAATCGTTCTTGCCCTGTTGTAGATGTTTTCCAGTTCTACTACACCCTTTTTCAGGATGAGAGAAGAAAATAAGAGTAACTTGCACTACTTGAAAGAAGAAAAAACTACGGATTTTCATTGCTACATAATGAGTTCTCCATTCTTCCTTTTCCTGACACTCTTGTGGTCAGTTTGTCAACATTAACCTGATCATTCCTAGAAAACATTCACTATAACCCCAAGATCTCACTGAGCAATGACGATCATTTCACACTCGGTTATTGCGTATATAAGATTAGGATTGGTTTTCTTTCCACCATACCTAAAAACTGTATCACACTACAGTCATCTACACTAAATTTCCAACTTCATCTACTATTTTAATACTAATTCAATCTCTTATAATTCCTCTCGAAACGCTTCACACTCAGGTTGTATCTGTACCATTAAGGAATCACCTCAGCACTCACTCTTTCTTCCGGGCTATTCAAACAGCTGAATATCAGTATCAGTGGCAGAGACACCAGCAGAACCCTAACGCCACCGCTCTTCTGTTACAGAGCTTGGCTACTAAATCTTGATGCTTGTTTCTTATCTTTCCCAGTTACCTATCCACATAAGGAATTCTGCCGCCTTCTTTTCAAGAGAAGCTGGTAAGGGATATTTCAAAAAAATATTCAGTAATATAAAGAACATATAAACTAAATCCACCACCACCTTTCTTTTATTTTTAAAAACATACAAGTCCTATATCTTTGCATGGCATGACATTACTTTTTAAATGTCACATTAACTGATGTGCATTATTCCATATTTGATTAGTCAGGATAGTATTTCTGCATCAACAAGCCATTGGTTCCAAGGGAAAAATCAATTACATCTATTAAGAATCTCACTCAAATGTTACTTAAGAAAATAGAAGCACTGAAACAAAGTCGTCTACTTTGTCTTTCTTCCACAGCTGTCAAAAAAAACCCCTCAGACTACTTCAGGAAAAATGTATTTACCAGAGAATTTATGGGAGTACTGGACACAGGAAAAAGGGATTTTCCCTAAGCCAAATAAGCTTATTTATAAAAAGTGTTACATCCTGCATTTCTTCTTTTTTAGAGATGTAGGATGTTAAGCCAAAGTGGTTACTGCATGAAGCTTCAGTTACCAGCCTGACGCTGCCCACAAGTTTTCCTATCTGGTACACAGGAATACCAAAAGACTGGATTGCACACATTTCTTTCATAATTAAAGTTTTGTGAAAAATTCAAGCTATTATCCTCCCACAAGTATTTAGCCTCCCACTAGACCTTTAGCACACCAATTCTCAACCTGATCTGGTCACATCCTACAACACAGGCTGGATTCCTTCTTCACTTATGCAGATTCAAGCCTAAAAAATTCCAAACAAAAATGGAAACTAAAACCCAATCTCTTTGAGACCACAACATAAATCAAGAAGAGTTTCTACCCCACAGTGACTGCATATAGGAAACCAGTTTGAATGCAGCAGGAAGGAATAGAAAGTAAACCCCAGTTGGTATAACTACCATTTGGTTGTTGGAAATTATAGGGTAAGAGTGATACTTCAAAAAAGTCACCACAATCGAAGGAAGAATTATTTGGTGGTGCAGGTAAGACCATTAATCATTCCCCAGCTTCCTGTTAATAGGAATTGTCAAAGGTTTATTTTCTAAAAACTGATTTTCACAGAAAACGGTATAGACAACAGACACAGCTCTCTCTTACACAGGCTTGCAATTCTGTAAAAGCACATCAGATTTCATTAATTATTTGGGAGAAAGAAGTTAATCAGGTCTAACTTCACACAAGTACCAACTCATACGCAGGGGAGTTTTAACTATGTATCCTGACTTTACTGATGTCTCTGTGAATCATCTTTCTTTGAAGTTACAGTCTGATAGCTGGAAACAACTCCTTGCCACAAAGGGTAGACTTTTAAAACCACAAATGCCTACATTGTGTGTCTTTTCAACAGAACTGAATCATGGGCAGGAGGGAATTTGAAAGGTACCTGAAAAGATTTTTTTTAAAATCTGTGAAGTCAGATAATTAGTGGGAAAGAAAAAAACATTTCAAGAAAAATAAAATAATAGTCCTACCAGATTAGGTGGGGGGAACCATTACAGAACTATGCTCTCCTTTCAAGGGTCAGAAAAATGATGTGCTTCCTCTCCTCAACTGTGTTAGCTTATAACACCTGAAAAGCAGCAGAGATTTATGTGAATCCTCAGGTCTCCAAGATGCATCAGTTGAAGACTTTCTGACGTATAAATAAGCTTTTCAAACACCATATATTGTGCCACTATATGAAATTAAGCCTAGCCACAGATGGGTGGGGAAAAGAAAGCAAGAAGTGCAGCAATGAAACTGTCTTTCGAAAAACCAGAAGCAAAGACAACTGAGCTCTACTTTAAGCAAGAGGAAAGAGGAACTATAGGAATATGGAAGGAAAAACAAGCATCTCCTACATAGTTCTAATAAACAGTGTCAAGAGAAAAGGTAAACACAGGGAGAAACACCTTTGAGCATTAAGGTGTTTCCTTGAGACTAAATTAGATCACCATGCTCAACAAAACAGGAAAGTAGAGAACATCTATTATACGTGATGCTGTTTGAAAAATGAGGCAGAGTACAAAAAGTTACTGCAAATTTTCCCTCAAACTACTAACAATTAGGCTTTTCTATGCAGAATTACTGAAATTCTGTATTTTATACACCTTATTTCACCTTTTATAACACTTAGATTATTTCAGAACTGAGTCAGCATCATTATTTGTCACTGAACTCATCCAAAATGTAAATATCATCACTTATTCACAGAATGAGTTCTTCTGATGTGTAGCTCCTGTCAGTCCATTGAAATAGTAATATTTTCCTTGTGATGGGCAAAAACAGACAAGAAAGCTAGAAGAAAGGAGAAGCAGTATATTTCAGGAATGAGAGGCTTGGAATAATGGCTAGATTTAGGTTTAATTAGGTACAAGTCTTAACATAAACTCTTGGAGAGCTACAGATCAAAACAGACAAAATTGTTTCAAAGTCTAAATGCAGTTACATTTGGATTTTTAAAAAAATAGTTCCTTTTAAAACCAGTTTTCAGTGGTTTTGGAGTGTAAAGCCTTGTAGTTTTCCTTAGTTCAAAACGTGTCAGTTTTACAACTGAAGAAGACAGTCCTGCAATATTCTAGAGCAGCTATATCTAGAAAGAAAATATCATTATAACATTAAAAGCTGGTGCTCCAATACAGGAGAGAATTAACAGTGCAAATTCTTCAACTATCTACCAGCTACACACATACTTACTCAACAGAAGCAACTATAATCCTTCAAAATATTATCCTTTTACACAAACTGCTAGTAACCTATTACTGAATACACGATGAAGTTCTGAACAAGGCTTCCAGCAACAAAAGTGCTTTATAAAGCCATTTTACAGTTATATAAAACTGTCTTGCACCCTTATGTAAGCAAATTGACAGCCATTTTGGAGTCCTGTCTAGATCCACACTGAGGACATCAGAGACCAGTTATTTCCACTACACTTGCTCAGAGCTGCCATCTTGGGCTGATGCCTCAAAAGAAATTCCTTTGTTTTTCTCCTTTTTGTACAAATATTTGAGTATCAACAGAAACCTAAGCATTCCTCCCTGTCTGAAGAAGTCGCTAAACTAATGTCACACAGCAGGTTTGGGTCCTGACCACATCCCTTCATTTGTTTTGATCCTTTTTTCTTCTCCAAATATTTGTTCATTTTAATCACAATATCACCTCTTTAAATAAAACTGTGTGTTTGCATAGTCCAGGTACCACGATAGGGGCTGCAGCCTTTAGCCTAGAGATCCCATTTCCAATCAGATTCCTCCCAAACGACCTATTCCAGCTGCAGTGACAGCATTTCTTCTAAAACAAATCATTCAGCAGACCTATACCAGAATATATGAATGACCAAAGTTCAACTCATAATATATTAGCTCTCTTACTTTAGCTCTCACTAGTTTACAACTCAAGGTAACGCACAGAGCACTCAAAAACAGCTGAGGTGAACCAAAAGTAGGTTACTGGCTATCATAATAAAGATATCCCAACAAAAACTTGCTTTATTTAAATAAGCGACAATGTGTTATAAGTAATCAAGTAATACAGTGTATTTCACATTCTGGGTTAGCAAATACTTCCTATAGAGTGTATTAATATCTTCAGGCTTTAAGTTACAGAAGGCTAAGCGTATCATGAAGGCAGTTTCCTAAGCTCACAAGGACAGATGGATTTTGCCTGTGTGCCCTTACAGCAAACACCCATCTGCCACAACGGTACCTTCCTAAATCTATGGGCCCAAAAGCTGCGCTATTACACTGATTCATATCAGAACTACTGAACTGAAAGACTGTGGGAAGCAGTTTAGACAAACAAGGGAAATTGACACTGGGTGGTCCATAACATCCAGTAAGAGCTCCACACCTATTCCACCAAGTTCCACCCTGTCTTATTAGGATATGTAGCAAATGCTCAAAGCTCATCTTTACTCCTGTTTCCCAGCTCTTCCAAAACACTCACTATGCAACAAATCAAACATTTCACAGATATTCTTGGTTTACATCAACATTTAAAGACCCCAACATGTTGCTAGCACACAAACGTGTTCTTTCTATACCAGAAAACTTACACAAACCAAACTCACAACATCACAGGGCACTGTCCTGTGAAAACACTACAAACCAAGCATGCTGCAACTGTGAATCGCAACATCAGATAAGCATTCACTTCAAAGATATTATAACAGGAGGTCTTCTGTAAAGTGTTTGAGGGTATTTTTCTTGAAATATTTTCCTACAGACACAATGGAGTACCAATAATCAAGCAACATCTCTAACTCATGGCCACACTGTTACTTATTGCCTTTTACTGTGTTTCCTTCCTTCATGAATCACTTTGAACTGTGTTTCACAGGGAGTGGGCAGGGGTGCCAAAGAGACCAATTCTCCTACTTCAGCTGCTTTCCAAAGTCAAACTTCTTCTCAAGTCCCACAGTATCAGATTGTTCTTAAAAGAGAGTGGCACGCAGAGCCCAGTGCAGAAGAGCAGCAGCAGAAGAGATGTCACACTTGTTTGGTGACACACACGTGTCAAAACAGGAAGCGCATTATTCAGCAGCACACAAATGTGCGGTATGGACATTCAACGCACAGTGAGTCAGAGCACCCAGCGTGGAGATGGATCTGACGTAGGAGCTGTTACTAATACCCATGTTTAGCTTCTACTTGAAAAGCACTTACAAATCAGGTAACAATCTAGAAGTACCATACAGACATTTCTTTTTTGTACAGTGATGTACTGACAGTGCATCAGATGTTACAAGTTCTGTTACTTCTGTCCCTCTCAAGTTCTGCCCAAACCACTTGCACTGAACAACTTTTGCTGCTATATGTTCAAAGATTTCACAAAAGTCCTCTGTGGCTCATGATTTCAAAGTACAAAGCTATGTTCAAAACCAACAACTTATAGTGAAGCTTATAATCAGGAGAGAAAAAAAAACAACAACAAAACAGTATAACCAGCTATGCAAAAAAAGGAATCTTGCATCTTTTCTGCTTCAGTGGGAAAAGAAATTGACCTGAAATGTTTGCCATCTTCATCAGCGACCTAGATGATGGGTCAGAGTGCACCTCCAAAGTTTGCAGATGATACAAAACTGGGAGGAGTTGTTAATATGCCAGATGGTTGCATTGCCATTCACAGGGACCTCAACAGGCTGGAGAAATGGGCAAACAAGAACCTCATGAAATTCAAGGGAAATGCCAAGTCCTACAACTGGGAACAACCATGTGCCCCAGTACATGCTGGAGACCAACAGCCTGGAAAGCAGCTTCACAGAAGAGAACTTGGGGGTCCTGGTGGACAAGTTGCCCATGAGACAGCAATGTGCCCTTGCAGCAAAGGCCAACAGCACCTGGGATGTATTGGGAAAAACATTCCCAGAGGGGCCAAGGAAGGTGGTGACCCTGCCCTTCTGCTCAGTACAAGTTAGACTCATCCCAAGTGCTGTACCCAGTTCTGCGCCTCCAGCACAAGAGACACGGACGTACTGGAGTGAGTACAGCAAAAGGCCACAGAGATTACCAACAGGTTGGAGCAGGTGATGAAACCCTGTCCCAGGTTGCCCAGAGAGGTGGTGGATGCCCCATCCCTGGAGACACTCAAGGTCAGGCTGGACGGGGCTCTAAGCAACCTGAGCTGGTGAAGATGTCCCTGCTCATGGCAGGGGTGGCACTGGATGAGCTTTGAAGGGCCCTTCCAATTCAAACCAGTCTTTGATTCTATGATCTGACATAGGAAGAGAGGCTGAGGGAGCTAGAATTGTTTCACCTTGAGAAGAAAAGGCTCGGGGAAAGTCTTATCAATGTGTATAAATACCTGATGGGAGGAGTAAAGAACATGGAGCCAGACTACTCTCAGAAGTGCCCAGTGAAAGGACAATAGGCAATGGGCACAAATTCAAATACAGAAAATTCCATGTAAACAAAAGATATTTTTTTGGTTTATACCGTAACAGTGGTCAAACACTAGAACAGTTTTGCCTAGAAAGGCTGGAGTCTCAATCTTGGGGATAATCATGAACAGTCTGGACATGGCCCTGAGAAACCTGCTCCAGTTGACCCTGCTCTGAGGGGACGCTGTTGGACTGGGCTGTCTCCACAGGTCCTCTCTAAACTCAGCTGGTCGCTGTTCTGTGGACTCAGGACAAACACTTCATAAAATCCTATTCTCCTAACTATTCCTCTCTTTAACAATCAGGTAAACACGGTATTTCCATGAGAAGTTAGTAACTTACTACATCTGCTGCCAATATTCCTCCTGCCACAGCTGCCAACAAAAGAAGCCAAAGAGCAGCTCTGAGAAGGCCCTCAAGTATTCGGTGCTTCTACAGCTCTCCTTTTGTCAGCAGCTGTTTTTCAAAGCAGTTGCAGCCCAGCTAACCCCAAACTGTTACCAATGAAGAGCCCAGATAAGAATATTTTCACAAGTGATCATCTCTGCTTTCAGTTCTTCCATCTTCCAGTTTTAGGGTCTTAGTCCATACAGTTTCCTTGTTCAATTTAAAAATCACTCACACTTCCAATGATACAGATAAATCATCTAGTTTCCTGTCATCACTTGTTTATTAGTGTTTCAGCAAAGAATTACGACAACAATGTTCGCATTCATCCATTTTTAAATTGCCAGCTTTCATGTAGCATGCTCTCAGATGAGACTAGCATAATTCTCTACCAGTGGGCTTTAAAAAAAAAAAATCCACAGCACTTTGGAGGAAGAATAGCTGGCAACCTTCTTGTCCTTGACAAGGGAGAAGGGACTGGAGTAGGGGGAAACGTTCAAGTATTATTTTGTAGCTTCCCTAGATTCAGCTGAAGAAGTCTATTTACTTCCTCTGAGCCAAACTGTTGAAGAATGGCTAAAGCACTTCCAGTCCTGCAACCACAATTCAGCTATGGAAAAGGGATTTCCCTTTGCAGTTTAAGCACTCTTTCACATGAAAGGCACTCTGTGGAACACACTGTAAATGCAGAGCTATTACACAACTGTTATCTAGCAATGTTGGCATGAGGAAACAGGAAGGATACAAACACAAATCTACAATCTTCTATATTTTACTCCCATCAGGGAAAATCACCAGTGTCCAGAGCTCCAAGACAAATATCTGAGCTACTGTGTTGGTGGACAAAATTAAAAAAGTAAAAGTGATACACATTCACCTCACAGCGTTCGAATAAATTGGAAGTGAGAATTCACAGAGGATCAGTCCCACAGAAACTTTTAGGCTTCTGGCTCCTAATGAGCAAAATAGGATTTGGTATCAACTTACTTTGGTAGACTTGAGCCTTAGTGTTCATTTCTCCCTGCTGCTTTTTCACTTCCACCACTAAAATGTTTAGATATATGACTCATAGTTAAGAACATTTAAGAGGATACACTCAAAAGATTTGAGAAGACACTGTTCTGGCAGGTTTTTTAAACAATGAAAAATGCTATTAAAGATTACAGAAACAACCCAGAAGTTGAATGGGTGCTGGGATGAATCAATAAACATCACCTTTACTAGGAAATTAAGAATTCCAGTGCAAGGATGTCTCACCCTCCTACTATTTAGCTTTCCAACTTTACAAACAACATTCCATTCTCTTATGTATATTTTTGTTGAGATTTTTCAGGGAAAAAGAATGCTTGTGGAAATAAAAGCATTAGTCCAAAATATTATCTACCTTTAAACGGTTGGCACTTTGACAATTAATCCTAAGTCATAAGCAGCAAAACAAAAACTCACTGATCCTCACTGCCAGTAATTTCTTCAGGAATGTAACAAGCAAAGCTGTGATAACAACTGGAACGCATCTAAAATGCAGTCTTAAAACGACCATCTTAAGTTTAAATGCCTTCACATTGCTCTGGCTGTGGAAAGTGCTAGAGCACTCTTTACAGCTATTTTGAAATTTAAGCCTGATGCTGCCAGCTTTAAAGTACCTCAGGATGCAGGTTGGAGTACACGACCTTTGAAGGTCCCCTCCAACCCAAACTATTCTATGACAGAAATAAGACTTCATATGTAGCATGGGAATCAACACTTCGTCCTTCTACTTCTTGGAACTAAGTAGAACAAAGCTAAGAGAGTGGAGCAGGAGGGCATGCACAAGAAGAACATGGCTAGAAAGCCTGCAAAACAAACACTGAAAGGAGCACAGGGTAGTCTGTGTGTGAAAGCACCGCATGATCTCAGCACAAAGTTTACTTTGCATAAACACCTTCTATAGATGAAAAAAACGTTGATACACTGACATGAGAGATGTTTAAATAAGCATTTTGCAATAGAGATCCTTCTCCTAGCTCCCTCCTAGTCACTGCTATTAATGTGGTAGACCTACTACTGTATATGCAACACAAGACTTCAAACAAAGGTTTCCATTGATTCCTATGAGCATCATCCTTCCAGTTCAACAGTTCTTGGAGGCGATGACCTTACCGCTCAGCACCGAGTCCTTCATTTGCTTTTCAATACCTTAAGTCAAAGACCAGCCATGCAGTCTTGGGAAACTACCATCCTTCGGATGGACCCAGTACCTCAACCAGCACTCCGTGCTTTCACCAAACCGTAAGTATCTCTCTTAATTCACCCCTACGGGCCTCCAGCTTTTTCCAATACAATTGTCCTTTTTTAAAAAAACATATATATATTTAAGCTCATCTCCATCTTCGGGGGACCAAGCAGCCGGGGAACCATATTCTACCACCACCTCCACTCCCTCCCCTTTAACACGTCTCCTAACAACGCCACGTAGATCGAGCCGATCACCCGGGACGAGCATTTCCAGCATCCCTGGGTGATCCCGAGCCCCCATCCGTGCACCCCAAACCCCCTCCCCGGCCTGACCCCGTCCGAGCCCTCTCCCCTCCTCACACCCCGACCCGACCACAGCTTCTCCTCGCCACAAGGACCCGGCTCCTCCAGCTCTCAGCGACCCTTTTTTTTGTGTGTGTGTGTGTGTCCCTGGCGCGGCCCACGGGGCCTCCCCGTTCACCTCGGGGCACGGGGAGAGCCGCCGATTCCAGGCACGTCCCTCGGGCTCCGCGGAGGGGGAGGGGGAGCCAGAGCGGCCACCAGCCCAGACGGCAAGCGGAGCAAAACGGGAACGGGCGGGCAAGTGTGTGGTGGGGACCCCTCCCCACCCCCGCCCCGCTGCCCCCGGGGCTCCTGAGGCGGGGAGCGGGAACGAAGGGGTCCCTCATCTCCCCCTCAGCGCTGCTCCGGGGGGGACGGCAGCGGCTTCAGCCCTCTCCTCCGTGCCGGGGGGAGGAGGGGGAGGCTCGACACCCACCTTGAGAGTGGGATACTCCTGCACCTTCAAAGTCATTGAGAGCTGAGCAGCTGATTCCTGCACCGCCATCTTGGATTGGGCACCAACCTCCTCCCTCCCCC
>VWYH01010749.1:197585-270131 GCA_013399365.1 Pampusana beccarii
AGCTACCTACAGCGCGCGCGGCATGACGGGCAATAGGGCCCTTCCTCCGCCCCATCCCTCATGGAGACGGGACGAACCAACGCCGCTCGCTCCCACCCGCGGCACGCCCCCCCACCCCTGCCGCCGTGGTACGCTCCACGGGACGGCGGTGGTGGCGGAAGAGCGACAGCGGGGCGAGAGGCGCCAGCCAATGGAAGCCGCCCTTTCGCACGCTCCGTTCATTGCGCGTGGGCACCGCCTTAGAGCTTGAGGAGCCGCGTCTGATTGGGCAGCGGCTTGGGGATGGGCGGGGCCAGCTGGATGCGCGGACAAATCAAGTAGAATGACGGCTCGAGGTAGGCGGGATTTTTGGGGGGCTGATGGACATCCAAGCCACCCAGTCACGATAGAGAAAGCTTTCCCCTTGCCCAATCAGAGTCTCCACTAGAGCTTAGTAGGTGGGTCCTAAAAGTAAATTTTGATGGTGACTTAAAACGGCCGTTCTAGCACCCCCCGAGGTGTCCGGGAAGGGGAGGGGCGGGACGAGGGGCGGAGCCCGGGGAAGGCGGTGCGGAGAGCGCTTTGATGGACAGGTTGCCCAGCCAGCGCTGTTACGCTATTCTGCTGACGGGCAGGGACTTGAGCGAATGGGTGGCGCGCCGGGGCAGGGCGGGCGGGGCAGCGGCGGCCGGCGGCCCGGCGTGTGGCTGTGTGTGTATTGGCCGGGGAGGGGAGGGGGCCGCCCCTAGTAAGTTCCGTGGGGAGGAGAGAGCGAGTGAGAGTCAGTGAGGCGGAGGCGGCGGGAAGAGGTTTAAATAGCGGAGACAGCGTGAGTCCCCTTCCCCTCAGCTCCCTCTCCCCGGCGCCGGGCTGCCCTCCCGCGCTCCGCCGCTCTCCCTCAGCCGGGGCAGGTGGAGCCGCCCGGCGCCGTTTCCTTTCCCCAGCCCACCGTGGAGCTGCCTGCGCTCACCGCCCAGCCGCGGAGCGGAGGGGAGGGGAGGGGAGGCGAGGCCGCGGCGGGGGCCCCGCTCCCGGTCGGGCCGGCGCGGAGTTTCCCCGGCGAGCCGAGGCGCGGGACGGGAGCAGCTCCCTCAGCAGCCGGGCCGGTTTCGCCTTCCCCGCGGGGGAGTGGGGTGGGAAAAGGGGGGGGGGGGGTTGGCTCCCGTTTGGCCCTTGAGGGATGGTGCCCGGCAGCGAGGCAGCTGCTCCCGCCGGCCCCGTGCTCTCCTCCCCCGGCCGCAGCTCCCGCCGGGCGGAGACATCGACCCCGGCAGCCCCGCCGGGCTGGGGAGCTGCTGCTGCCCCGAGTTCCGGCGTGTGCTGTTCAGAGCAGCGGTTTTGCAACTTTCGGGGTTTTCATCTCTTCGCCGGTTGGGTTTGCGGGCTCCCGGCTGTGTCCGGAGGGAGCTGTGGGTCTTCGGGCGGTGCTAACGCTGCGCTCAGTTTCTTGGATTGTGTTGCTGTCCTTGCGGGAGCTGGTGGGCGATAAGGTGAAGAGCACTGGTTTAAATGAGCAATGATTCCTCTTCTGCGCATATGGGAATGCTTATGTATATAAAGGGACCTGATCCTGAAGACTGTCTTTGCTTGAGTGTCTGAGGGAATAAAAACACTCCTGGAGTATTAATCCTCTGGCTATTGCTATAAAAGTCACTTTCTTGATAGTATGTAGAGGGCAGTGTCCTGAGGGTCAACCATAATGTGCTGTACAAGAAGCTTCTCGCTGTGATTTGAGCACCTTAGTGAGACAGAAGGCACTTTGTCAGACCTTGAAGTTACTAAGTCTGCAGCATAGCACTGAGAAAGTGGAAACAACGCTGATGAGGAGCTGAAGTTGGTGGCAAAAGTTCTGTTTCTTGATGCAGGTGCTTGCCGTTGGAAGCAGATGTGTTTCAGGTGGTGTGCTGTTGTGGGTTGAGGTTTTAGGGAGACCCCAAAACCTGTATCCATTAATAACTGTGGTGGGTTTTGCTGTCTTTCCAGAACTTTGCGTTTATATTGTTTATGGTCTGCGGAAGACTGTAGAAAAATAAACACAAGTATTTCCAGGAAGATAAAACACGTTTACTTTTCATGGCTTGAAAGAGCAAGTCCTATTTAACAAGTATGTTTCTTAGACTTTGGTAACGTTATTTGTTTTCAACATCCATAGGCCCTGTTGCACTGAGACCATCTTCTATCCACCACAATGGGCTGGTGGTAAATAAGAGAAGAGGTGTGAAGTCGTGTAATTGAGTGTTAGATTCTCTTCAGCTTTGGACTGCAAACTGTTGACTGGTGTTTACCCTCAGCTGCCCCAGCGTTCAGTCTGGTACTGACCATAATGAGCAAATGGATGCCTACACATAATTTGCCAAGCCCACACCAGGTGCAAAGCCTTTGTTTAAAAAGTATATTAGAAAAAAAACCTGAACCACACAAAACAAAAACCAAAAAACATTTGTGTTAGTTACACCTGGGATTAACGTTCATGTCTAGACACGATCTTGGGGCTGGATTCTGCAAGAGGATTTGTGTCAGGAGGATTTTGACTCCATTAAGGCAGAGAATGGTTCACCTGAGCTTGTCAAGTGGAAGACTGAAAACTTGGCTCAGTTGTTGCTGTATTTACAAACATAGTTATGTGAATTCTTCCGCTCGTTTCTGTCAGTCTTAAATATTCTGTAAGCTAATATTTAGAAGGAAATTTGCTGTTCAGTATTCCATGTCATTGATGTTACTGAACAGCTCGAACTTGGCATATTTAACTCTTTAGCCCTGTGATGCTTATAGAGACTGAAGAAGTGTGACTTTCCCTGTAATTTACCAAGTCATGTCTGTATTTGTCCAAAACACGTATTCACAATAGGTGTTTTATACGTAATCTCTTAATGGTCCTTTCTGATAATACTAATATAACGTAACACAACTATTCTATGGATACAGGTTATGTGCTCAGGCTCTATTTGTCTTTAAACTGGAGGATTATCAGTGAAGGTTTGTCAGACATTAGTAGCCAAAGTTAAAGGGTTTGCTTAATGGAACAGATGGCCAAGCAACCAACATGTCAGAGAAAACAGCATGTATTCCGTGTATTCGTAGTTTAACACAAGAGGGAGCATGTCTAATCTTTAACCTTTAAATATTGTAACTTCAGAGAGGAAGCTTTAAGTACTGAGTGTCAACTAATTTATGTTCTAGACTCAATGTGCAAATATTGATACAACTTATGCATATTTCTGGCATGTTTTCAACTCTAGGTTGCAGCTGTTGATTTATAACATAAACATTGTGATAAATGTGGAGGTAAGAACTGAGCTAATGATCTTTTGGACTTGTTAAAATCTGTAGTTTCCTACTGAATTCAACAGAATATATATGCTTGTTGTTATTCCTGGGTATGCTTATTCATATACAGAGGTTGTACTTTGTTCTTTAATATTAGGTTAATAAATGTCTTCTGCTTAATCTACCATACCAAGTTATAAAGCCAAGGCTTCATTTAATTAAATTTTGTTTAATTACCAGTGCTACTTTGCTTTTACAGTTCTTATAAATACTACAGCTTTATTCTTAAATAGAAAATACAAATTTGGATCTACTAAGAAAGCTTGCGTACCATATCTTTATTTTTCCTTGTCCCCTAGTGGTGTCAAAGGAAGAAGCTTCCATTTTGTATTCCTTGTCATTGTCCAGTTGAATCATAATCTATTGATGTTTGTCCTCATTTAATGTCTTATTAAAGTGATTTAGCAACTAGTTAAAATTAAGCAGTTCTTATAGAATACTCCAGACCTTTAAGAGAGCCTTACGCATTTGATGCTGTCTTAAAAGTATTTCCAATAGTCTTCTGCTTAGCTCCAAATTAATTATTAGGGAAAATAGATCTGTCTACCATTAAACATTGAATGTGAGTTATGTATATTTCACAAACACAAATAGTCTGGATGTTATTTGGTGGAGCAAAGTGGAAACCTCAGTGAAGACAAATGCTGTGGACCTTTTACTACACTTGCTTCTCTTTCCTCTTTGTGGACACAATAATCTCTGTGCCAGGGTGACAGAAGCGTATGTGTGTCACCATCACTTCTCCTTTTAGCTGGTAAAACACAAAGTCCCAGGTTGGCTTAGGTGGGAGCACAGGTGTCCCCACTGCCCAGAAGGGCTCTTCCCCTGAGCAGATGGCTGCTGGTTGTACTGTCCACCTTATCATGGAGAAGTAGAAGCCTTCACTGCATTCTTCCAGGGAATTATGATGTTTATGAAGTATTCAGTACCTTGCTTTTAATCTGTTATTTTTTTCTTCTGAATAACGGGAGAAATTTTGGTATTTTTTAACAACTCCTGTGCACAGCATTGACAGACTAAGGTGTTAAGATCAAAGCAGCTTGTCTTCAAAAATACGCCAGGCAGCTGTGTTTGTAAGACAGAAATGTGAGATGACCGGCACTAATATCAGATACCTTGAGATAGATACTCAATAAGCGTTCTAACTTTCAGAAGATACTGAGGATGAGACAACTCCTACTGGGAAAATTGTTGCTTTACTGAGTTTCTCACAGCAACCAAGTGTTTTTAATGGATTGCTCCATTTTAATGGGTGCTACTTGATTTTATATAATATGTACGCAACAGTACTGTGGGGTCAGACATTCCTAGAGAGCAGGGGGAGACCTTTTGATGGACAAGTGTTGATATACTGAGTTTTTTAAGGATCAAATGAGCTGCTTGTTGTCTTGCCTATTCCGTGTCAGTTGAAAGGGGCAAAACTTATGCTTGGGGTTTTTTTTGCCCGAGAGACTTAGGCTCTTGCACAATTTTTATATGAAGCACGTATTTTTACTTTAAAAGAAAGTAATAATATGACTCTATAGCTCTTTTTTTAGTATTGTAACTTTAAGCTTATATAACTGAAAAGTGTTTTAATATATCTGCCCAACGTAAACAGGCTGGCAAAGTTGGTGTTTTTATTTCTGTATCTGAAATTACCGAGAGTGTAAAAACACAACAAACAGGAAAAAAACCAAACCAAACAAACCCTCCACCAAATCCCAGCGATTAACAACAGCGGGAGAGATAGCCCTGATGTGCCACAGTTTAGAGCAATCGTTTTAAAGCAGTAATTGCAGATGAAACGCTTTGTTTCCTCATTCTAGCACGATTATAAGGACACTTCCCTTATCAGGGGAAAATGCAGATGCACTCAGCAATTGAGGTTACAAAGTTGCCATCATGGATTAGAGTTGAGACCTCAGCAGAGGCCATTGTCTGGGCTGGATCAGCTCTGCCAGCCGAGAATTTAATATCTCGGTTCCTAATCTGGTGCCTTTCAGGCAATGCATGTGTGTAAACGTTATTTAGAAATCACGCCATGTTTATGCAAACTGTTTTTCAGGTGTTAAAGTGTTTGTTAATTTTTATAAAAGCAAACAAACAGCAGGGGGGCGAAATTCACAATGTAGCTCAAAATCTTGTGAAATCTCATTTAACAAAGAAGAGTCGTATTTGCTTAAAAAATGGCATGTGGGACTGGCTGAACTGACGAAGTGCTCAGACTCCCCTAACTTTCTCAATGGTCTAAATGGAAGTTTGAAAATGCGAAGGGGTGGGGCTTTACCTGTGAGTAATTTTTTAGCCATCACCATTCTTTTTTTTAATTATTATTCTTTCTGAGTTGCAGCCCCCTGAAAAATGGGGGGGGGGGGTTAGGCAGAAAGTGCTGACACAGCCTGAACTCCTGAGCAGTGCCCTGCGTGCTACTGCAATAATTGCCCAGGCGGTGTTTTCTCCTTTCCTGCCATTGTGCTTTTTTTTTTTTTTTCCTTTNTTTTTTTTTTTTTTTAAACATTCCTTTAATTCATTCCATTTTTAACTTTGGGAAAGTTTTGCCCATGATTTCAAGCCCCCGGGGGTGTGTGTGTGTGTGCCCAAGCCGGAGGAGTTAGGCTGTCAGAGGAGCCCGGACTTGTTAATCTCAGCCTGATCTTGTCAGTAACAGCAGAAGCAGAGGGAGAGGAACTCCGGCTGGGGCAGCGCTCCAAAGGTTTGTCTGTTATTTTTATCCCTAAATTACGTCTCGGTAGCGAAGTATTCGGCATGTCGGGGATCTGGAGGTGCCGTAGTTGCGGATCTGGTGCGTTTGGCCGCGGGGGGTGTTTGCAAGAGGGAGATTTTGCCTCTGTCTGTGCCGGGGAGAGCGAGTGTGTGTGTGTGTGTTACGATCGGGGAACCGCTGAAGAAGAAGAAACCCTGTTGGTTCTCCATGCAAATGACCGCTTTGGTTGTAACAAAAGCCTTGATGTTGGGCTTGGAAAAATGATCTGACAGTGTAACAACCCCAGGCCACTTTCGCCATGTTTTTGTTTATTCATGTTTCATTCCGTTTTCCGTCGCTATCTCGCAGATGTTTCCAATTTCACTGTTGTGGGGTTTTTTTTCTTTTCTTTTTTTTTTCTCCACACCGTTCAGCCTTTTTGGAGTTAGCGAGAAAACGTGTGAAAGAATGTTAGCAAAACAGAGAGGTGTTGCAGATGTTTATACTTTAGTTCTTGAGCCTGACGATACTGGCAAAGGGATCCAGCGCAGATGAAGGAACGTAAGAAGCATCTGCTTTAACTACCCAGCTTGTAATTTCGAAATGTGCCCATTGTAACTTGAATATTAACATAAACAGATGAAGTGAGCATGTTCCCGGTGCAATGTGGCTGGTCGAGATCTCATTTGTTTGCTGCTGGTTTTGGAGGAAGGCGAAAAAAAAGAAGAAAAAAACCCAGGCGAATAAGAGCAAGGAAAGGAATATCTGTGACACAACATGTATGCTCCTAGATAAACTCCTGCCATCTCGGAGTGCCTTTAAATATTTGAACAGCTTCTGTTAAGTCAAATAAAATTGGTTACCATGAGAAACAAAAAAAGTCTAATGGAATAGTTGAGCACGCACTAATGAAAATCTGAATGTAAAATTGTTTCAGAATCATTCGAAGAATTGAATTAGACTGAAAATCTTTTTTCATAACAGGCATAGTAACACGTTTAAACATTTTAGCTTCTGAGATCCTGGAAAACAACACACACAGGACAGAAATAGCAGAGGTGGAGGGTATGTTATCTTACACTCGCATAAATTGAAAAGTAATTGTCTACTAATGATATTAAAATCAGCCTGGTTTTAGGATTTTTGTGCTTGTTGAATGCATTGAGGCATACACAAATAAAATGTGAGATCTTAAAGGACAATGATTCAATGTCCAGAGCCAGTGGTTAAATCAGATGTGGTAACTATGGTGAGAGGTAAAGTTACTTAGCTCCTCACAGACCATGCATATGTGGATTTCTTTTTGTATAATGGAGATTAAGGAGAAAAGGATTAGAAAATCTAAAGAGAAATTTTGAGCAGGAGACCTGTAGCCTTGCTCTGGGAATTAATACTGGGGAGGCTTTTAGAACAGAGGCAGAATGGAAGTAAACACTCTGTTGTAATATATATTGATGATAATTCTAGAAAGGAATCTTTCTGGTTGGGGATATCAACAGCAGCTCACGCACACAGGAATGAAATCAATCCTCTCCATATTAAAATAATCCACCTGCTCCAATGAAACCAAACCAGAACCCAGCACAGATTTTTACATTGCCAAGTGACAGCATAAAATCAGGTAAAGTCAGATATTATGAATTAGGTTCTTGCAGTGTTAAGCAATGTTGATTTATTTGGATTGCATAGCATTCCTATTTTTAAGCATGCATGTGATATGTATTTAGGATTTATTTTTTTAAAACTTAAAAAATGGTGGTCAAATGAAGTGGAAAATAAAATGAGAGCTTAGTGTTTTCACTGGTAAATATTGGGGGAGTTTGAACTGCAGCCAGAGAGACTTTGACCCTATTTCTGATTTTCCCTGAGTTGAGAGGGTTCAGTGTTACCCTGAGCTTTCCAGGGAAGAACTTCAGATGATGCTGAGCTCACAGGGTTATGGGAAGGATTGTCCTGCTTGCGCATGGAAATCTTATGGTCTGAGAGAGCCACCAGGGATACTAATTAGTGATTAGCTATTTGGCATGCTTAGGAAGCAGAAAGGGGAGAGGTCAGGTTTAGTTTCCAGTATAGAGGGACCATTCCCCTATAAGAGTGAAAAGTACATTCACTGTGACAGTGCAGAGATGTATTGGGGATATGAGGTATGTTCAGCTTTCTAGTTCTAGAAGATAAAGTGTACTGGGGTTTTGACAATATATTAGAAACATCTTCGGTAAAATACTTTTAAGTTCTGAGTTTCCCCTCCTCCCTGTTCCCCTGCCCACCATAGGGGTTGAAAACACTTGTCTTATGAGAAGTCCGCAGGGGAACAACACATAGTCTAGTCACTTGGTGTTAAAAGTTTAAAGGTGTTTATGGGTTTGCTGGGAAACACTTATAGCTTTTTGTGGGCCATAATCCCACACTTGCCTTTCCCAAGGGTTTCGAGTGTGTTATCAGATACCTGTTGAGAGGCGGCGTTGACTCTGCGGTACAACGGTGTGGGATAAAGCTGTGGATGGAATGGACTCTTTTGGACTTAAGACAAAATGGTAAATAACCGATCCAACAGCAACGTAATTCACATTTGTTACAGATTATTCTCACAATAGAAAGGATCAACTCAAGTTTCATTGATCATTGTTTTTAAATTGCTGTTTCTTGTAAAGTTGTAAAAACTCACTAATTGTATTCTGCCCTAATAGGGAGGAAGAAAAGGAAAATTAATTCCATTGCTGCTGTCAGTGGACAATATTTTGCCTTTTTTTCCTGTTGCTAGAGTTGACTTTTGAATGGAATGGTACATTGTTATTGCATTAATAATGGATTATTATTTCAGGTGAAATTTTTTGTTTATATAAAGATTGCTATTTTAGATTGAAGCAGAAAGCTTCCATAAACTAGAGCAAAATTCAGATATAGCTGTTGATGCGTGACGATTCATTTCATTGTTCAGTGTATTTTGAAATTTTTTTATCATCCTCCTTTACTAGGATGTATTATGTTTAAGAGCGATATACTTGATATTTCAGGCACAGGACACTGTACAACCTAATGGATAGGACAGTGGAATCAGAGCAAATAGAGTTTTCCTCACCTTGCTGTTGGATTAGGGCAAATCAATTCACTTTCCTGTGTCTGTTTTTCATCTACAAAAAGGGGTATAATGGTAATTCCTTTTTAAAGTATCTCAATACCCACTGATAAAATTTTGAGACAAGCAAGATTCGTCTTACAGCAGCAGACATGACCAATGGATGGTGGATACTCACGTAATACTTGCATCAAAAGTCATTAAGCATTAAAAAAAAAGCTTAAATCACTAATGATTTGATAACAAAGTGTTTCCAGAAAAAAAGCTGGTGGATAGCACTGACGAGGTATTTCCAGACTGTTGGTGCTAATTTAGAAGTTTTCGAGGTAGCTGAATATCAACTGGCTGCTCAGTACCTTGATACTGATTATTGACAGATTATCAATCTCTGTTGTAAAATTTTGAACAAAAGATGGACCTTGATTGACCTCTCCAACTGTTCTGTTGAGACTCAGCCAGACGTGTGATTTTAGCAGCACCTTAGGATATTGGCGAAAAAAAATAATCCCTCAATTTCCCCAGTGAAACTATTTACGTTAGTACTGGAGAACCTCTGCCCTTCTCAATTATATTTGTAGATTGCAAAACCAAGAAATTCAAGATTGAGAATTCCAGTGCAAACAGCTCTGTTTGTGCTCCATCTCGAACAGCTGAGTAGTTTCACTGAAGTCTCTGGGTCTACCAGCTGGATTCAAGTTCACAGTATTTATTTGGGGTTTTTTTTGTGCGTGGTCATGGCAATTCTCTATTGCAATGTGCACATCGTATGAAGCCGTGTGAATTGGTTTCAGGTGCAATGTAGGGTATATGGAATAGCTTAATGCTGAAAAAGTGTGCAACTAAGGTTAGAAAGAATTAGAGCGAACTGTCAGCCTGTACAAGTTATTCACCATAGTTCACAATAACGCGTATCGTTTGTGACTTGCCAAGGACCGAGCAGTTTAATCAGTTGCCAGAGAGGAGCAGTTAAATATTACATTTGATGGTAAAACTTAAGAAATCGTAATTTGAAGTGCAAATTGCATCTTAAATGTCTACAGTTTCCCTCATGTGTTACTCTGCTTCAATTATCTATTGGTACCTTTATCTTTGTAGATAGAAGGGTCAATATTTTTTTACTGAAAATGGCCATTTGATGTTTTCTGTTCTTGGATATAGCTGCAACAGCCCCAAACACTTTTAAAAATATACTTCGTTGTTCAAAGATTTGATTCTAAAAAGAACTTTAGAATCTTAAAAACAAATTTCTCCTGCAGTTTTCCATTTGACAGGAATATTTTTCTTCATCGGGAGAACAAGCCAATACGGCTTAGTTTGTGAAATTTGTTTATACAGTGGTATTTTCTGTCTACACAGTGCCTGGAATGTGTCTTAGCACATAAATAATAGGATAAATAAAAGTTTTTGTATCCAAACAGCTTCTGTTTATGTTTCTCAGTAAGAAGTGTGTGTGTGTGAAGAATTCTTTTAACTATGAGAAACAGAGTGCATGATTTATCTAGTAAATTATGTCATCTGTTAGCTTGGTAAATCTTAGAGCATCAGCTACATGACAGCTTCCCTTTAGAACAGTAAAGATTAGGTGGATTTCTGTGGTAATTGTTGTAACTTATACTACTTGTTAATGTATTTCTCTACCTTTCTCAGATAACTGCGCTTGGGCTTTGTAGAGGAAAGCTGGCCAGTGAGACTGGGGTGAACTGGTAATGCCTGTGCAAGTGGGAATATCTTCCCTGCCTTTTGCAAGGAAATAATGATGGATTGGAAGCTTTTTGTGCCTTGCTGGCGTAGATCCTTCATCATTTCGCTGCTTTGGTTCTTGATGTGCCTCCAGAAAGAGTATGGCATGGTGTTGTCTCATATCTCCTCTTAAACTGTCAAATGTATGCGTGTGCCCTCTTCTTTTTTGGTACTTTATGCTGCACTGTGATAAACAGAGATAGAACTTGGTATTTAAAGAATATATTATTGCAAGTACTTTAAAGCATAGTATCTTTTTGTGAACATCCACTCTTCTTTCATTCTCAGTTTCTGCAGGGAGGGAGTGAAATCAGTGTCGTAGTAATTCCTGCTTTTCCGTGTAAATGATGTGAGTTTCTTCTAACGCAGTTAGTGTATCATTCCTCAGGCTGGCTGGTAGAAATAAATATGAAGAACAAAGTCCATGAGATCTATCAATGTGAGCTGAGAGAGAAGGTGACCAGTGGAGTTCAGGCTGTGGGACACGGTCGATGTGTTTTGCCCTAATGCTGGCACAGAAATTAAAGATCCTGTTTACTTTTTAGGGTCAAAGTCTCTGGGAAAGATTCTCTGGAGAAAAAACCTGCTATTTCCCATTCTGCTCAATAACTGTGGGACAGGAAATTGGTTTTGCAGATTTTTACCTCCTGGGCAGTCAGATTGAAGAAAGTAAAGATTGTGGTAGGGTCATTGCACCATAAAAGCTAAGCAGATTAAGCCCTTTAATCTATTTAAGATACACTGTATTCCTTTCAGCCCTACATTGTTATACTGGTGAAGACATCAAAAACAAGGTGATGTCTTCATCTCTGTGGGATCAATTAAAAATTTAACTTATCCTGACGTGACTATATCAAAAGAAACACACTTGCATCCTCGTCATATATCAAGGTTTCTGGACCTTATCGATACTTATTTGGAATAAGACTTAATTAAATCTGTGTCACATTGCTAAAAACTTGTATGGACAAGATTGCCGGTTCCTGCTGTGACTGGGGAAGCAGTAGAAACCTGAAGAGGACAAGAAGCTACCAGCAGAGTGCACAAGTTGTAACAAGAGTTTCAAGTTTGTAATTAGCGTTGCGCAACAAAATTAGTAGATGCATAGGTAAATATGGCAGGTATTTTAAGCACTCTTCGATGTCATTCTAAGTTTTGGATGCTTGCATTTGATTTTCAGCTGTTTTATTCTTTATTTGACTATTCCTTTACCTCTATTCCTCATTATTTTTTTCAGTGTTTATGGTTGTTGGATAGCGTTTTGCCCTGCAACAGTATATTCTAAATGTTTATATATACATCTATATGTTTGTTTTGTTGTTGTTGTTGTTGTTTTCTGTGATTCAGAGCCAATTGGTGATACCTTTGCCTACTAGTCATGAGTTTCCCAGAAATGCCAATAAGATATTCTGTTCCTTTGTGTTTATGGATGGAGCAATGTCTGAATTGGGTAAGATAAGGCACAGCAGTCTGGTCTGGAGGTGATTCATGGGTTGTCATTGTCCAGATCCATCTTGGGAGAAGTAACTTTGTTAGCAAGCCTGGAGATGTAAGTGGGTATTTTCTGATTATTGGGCTATATAGGATAAAATGCTGAACTGAGCCTTCTCCTGGCATAAGGGCAGCATGTTCTAATGAAAATTATCAGTATAGTCTTGAAAGTTCCTCGGTGTGTTTATGTTCACTTCAGTCTCAAGAAACATCTTTTTGTCAGCTGTTTTCTATCCGTAAGCTTTGATTTTGTAGACATTTTCCCATCATAATAATCATCAGATACAATATTTTCAGCTGGAGATCCTCAAATTATGTTGATGGAGGTAGAGTCCAAAATCCTTTCTAGTGTTTTGAGAAGATGCAGTGACCTATTCTGACCATTGAAAGCCAAGACTGAAGTGTGCAGAGCACCGTACTGTGGATGTTTTCCGTATGTTTTGGAGCAGCGTGAACAGTTGGACTGTTGGTGTCATTTTTAGAAGCCACTTGTATGAGTGACAGCCATTTCCAGAATGTGATTTACTGTGAATTCTGACAATGTCAGTTAGGAATTAATATTTGAGAAGAACTAATCTAGACGTGGAACAGTAACTTGTTTAACATCCAGTGCCAATTTTTCAACTCTTCCTTAGAGTATCTGTCCTTCATGATACATTTAGTAGCTTTGTGTTATAAAAAGTGAAGGATTTTGGGCAGACTCTTAACTGTAGTGCTCAGACTGGGATAACTTTGTATCCTGAAAGGTCCTAATTTCATCATTTGTTTTAACCTTTAATTACTAAAACAGGTTACTATTTACCATCTCTGTAAATCGATTCACAAGGGGCTTTTTTAGAGGTATAAGCATTAATTTCTAAGAGTATGTCCACTGCATTATTTGCTAAATTTGTAATTGGTATAAAATTGGTCTTAGTTGTCAGTAATCAAGTTTGTGTAGTTCTAGAAGCAATTGTGTGTATGTGTTGAAGTCAATGAAGCCAACGTGTACCTGAAGTTGCTGTGAAGGCTTTTTTTGAGCCAATGGTTATTTATTGTAAGTATAGAAAACCTTTTATGTTAGTAGGCTGTTGCCCAATGCTAATTTAAAATGACAATCGCTATTGTTGCAAGCAGTAACCATTGAATATGCAATAAAAACATCCAAACCAGACTATTAACTGCGAAGTGGCTAAAAATATGAAGTGCAGATATTAATTTGTCGCATCAACTTGAGAAGTTGATCCAACAGTATGCAACCTACCTGGTGATGTGTTGTGTTTGGTTTTTTTATTTTAATTTTTTTTTGCTATTAGCACTTTTTATTCTTTAGAGCCTTGCAATGAAAGGCATGATGTAAACAACAGGTATTACAAAGATCAGATAATTTTAATATGATTTTTTTTAAGAGGGATTTGTAGAATTCTGGCTTAGACTTGGTGCACTTTGATAGCAAAAATGATACGTATTTCATAAGCTTGGGATTGCTGTAAAAAATTAATTTAGAAAGTGTTATGCCCACCGACTTGTCAAGATAATCCATTTCTCTTTATTCTAATGGCCACGTTATTTAGTTTCACCACTGTGAAAGTTTTACACAATTTGCAGTCTGATTCAGTATTTTTTAGAGTTGTTCACATGGATGTCAAGACTGACAATAGAAATAGGTCTTATAAAAAGACTAGGATAAGGCATTAGATTATAATTCAACATTCCGCTTTTGTTAGTTGTTCAACATCTGGCTACGTACCTCTGGGTAGGACAGTTAACTTGAGATTAAATTAAAACTAAATTCAGTTTAAATTTTGAATGGAATAAAATATTGGCACATTAACTATCACTATACAGTAACAAAGAAACTGTCTTTTATCATGTGTATGCTAATCCTCTAAGGAAGACTATAGCTCTTTCATAAAACCATTATGAGTAATGAAACTGGTATATGTAGAAAATGAGTGATACATGGGGTTCTAACAAAAAAGTGATGGATCAAAGAAGGTGATTTCCAGCAGTATTTTCTTGTCAAATGCCCATGTGTCTATTAAGCTTTATGGGTGCAGCTTGTCAGCAGAATAAGCAAACACCCTGTCCCTCTTTAGTCTTGCTACCAAAATATATTACATTGCATTGATCCAAAAACATTTCACATTGTTGAAAGCAAACATGCCACGGCAATGGGCAGTCGCTTGTCCCAGAGCAGACTTTGTGATGAAGGTTTCCATCTTCAGCATTAACTCTTGAGTAATTAGGAATGTTATGCTAAGTAAGCATCAGGGGGAATTTCTACTACAGTTCTTGTGTGGGAAAAGAATTTGTCCTATTGCCAATTGCAAGCCCCAGATCTAACAAGAATCTGGAATTTGAATTGCCGGGCCAAAAGCTTCCATTGTTTGAGTTTTCACAGAACCTGGTACACCTAAAAAGGGACTTGAGATTATGTTTTCAGAAATGTGTGCTAAATCCTGTGTGAGATTAACCTATCTGGAATAGATATTTAGCCTGGTTATAATGCCTTACTACAGAATCTCTGAATGGTTGTGGTTGGAAGGGACCTCTGGAGATCATCCAGCCCAACCCACCTGCTAAAGCAGGTTCACCAGAGCAGATCACACAGGAAGGTGTCCAGGCGGGTTTGAATGTCTGCAGAGAAGGAGACTCCACAACCTCTCTGGGCAGCCTGGTCCAGGGCTCTGCCANACAACTATTAAACCTCGTTATAAACCAGTTTTTGTTTTATTGGACACTAGGAAAAAAAAAAGTGTATCCCTGAAGAGTCGCAGTATGAAATAGGAAACAAAAGATGGATTCACACAAGCCCAGTTAAGTAACTGTGACAATTACCAGAAAGTTCTCCGCAAGCCTGATGTGTGGTGCAGATGAACTGTAGTGGCACTTGGAAGTACAGCGAATGTGCTGTGGATGTGCTGAGCTGGCAGTGAGGGGTGTCTTCCATGGGCTCTGGGGACTGAAAGAGAGAGTGCAGGTAAGATGATGATAGGCCGCAGTCTCCAAAACATCTGCCTTTCTTTTGGTCATGCTGGTAGGAAAGAAGATTCAGCCTTGTCGATGTCTGTGTACCCCATGGAGGCTTAGGGAGGAATGTTTCAATGGATCTTTCTGCTTTTTCAGAGCAAAAAGTGCCCTATAGCAAGCTGTGGAGTCAGGTGATGGTCTACAGGACCCTTCCTCTTCTCCAGAGAAAATATCTGGCATCTCTTCACCAGCTGCTTTTAGTGCTAGAGCTCTAAACTTTCCAGTCTTCGTCTTTTCCCTTCTGTGTGGTGTGTGGATGGATTGCTGGCTGAAACCAAATTCCTATTCGAAGAGAGCAGAAAATTCACTGAGCCTGGAAATACAGTTATGTATTGAAACAGTGAGAGTTGGTGCCTCCTGTCCTCCCTAGTGAGAAGTCTTCTCTATGCATTCTTTGCATGGCTTTTCTCTAGTTAGTGATGGTTCTTTGGTATTTGGAAGTCCCATATCTGGGGAGGATATGGGAGAGTTCTTTATTTTGCAGAGTGGGAGGCAGCCTGGAAGTGCCACCCTATTTTTGTGGCTGCTATTCATAAAACTAGGTATTATTCCCTTTTACTGTTATTTTTTGACTGAGGATTTACTACTGCAAGAAGACTTGAAATAAATTACTGATCACTTGTATTTTCCTATTTTTGCTTTCCGAAAACATGCCTGTAAAGACAGACTTCATGATGTAGATTTTTTGGAGATGTATGTTGTGTAAGATCAATAATGCATAATAATAAAGCATTTGGACACAGTTGTGCTCAATATGAGGTTTTATGACAGGTATCTCACAATTTGGTGTTAAAGAAATATCTCTTGTTGACCCAAAAAACATTAAAAAAAAAGAATTCTGAATTTAGCAGGGAGGGGGCAGAGAGGAAAGGGAATAGAAAGAAGACTGAACTTAGTCAACCTTGTCAAACCCTTAAACTTCATGTGTAAAAGCAAAATAACCCAAAAAGGGATGCTGTCGGTTTTCAGTTCTCTGGGTTTCTCATGTAGACCGTCTTCATTGTGGGTCACCGCGTCTATGGAAGTTGTGTTAAGAATTATACCATGATATTCAAATTATTAAGCAACATAACTTTTTGGTTTGAGTGAGCTCTGGAACAGGAGGAGAAAGGGAATTTGTTCCCTCCCTCATCTGGTTTTGGAGGATGAGGTTCATACTTGATTTTATAACATTGAAACAACCATTACATTTAGTTCTAATTCTAGATCAAACTTAGGAAGATGGTTGACTGTGGGCATGTGCTTTAGACAGATACACACTTCTGTGGGAAGAAGTGCTTTTTTGGTGAGAAATTTATTCCGAAGATCCTTAGATTCTTCTTTGGTCACTTAAAAAAAAGAAATCAGAGGAACTCTTAGATGTTTCAGAAGTTTGTGTTAAAACAAGGCTCTGATATCCCAGAAAGGGCTTGGAGCTCCGGGCTGAAGTGGTTGCTGCTTTTGTGTGATATAAATCTCCATGCTCTATGAGAGCAGTAAGAAAATGTGTGATTTAAAGATGACGTAGAAGTTTTTTCTTCTGCATTCAATTTGTTATATAAAACTACTGTCATATCTGATCGAGTCATAGGTTAAGTTGATGGTCACATTTATAGGGTGTTTCTTGCATTCTGTGTAGCTTTGTGTGGCTTTAATGGATTTGGATTATAGTCGATGAACTCCAAAGATGACGTAGACCTGAAAGGTAAAGCAGTAACTGCCACCTCTGTCTTATATCTTAGGCAGGTTTACAGCACAGTAAAACACTGCCAGGCAATATAAAACATTGTTAACATCTGTCTGGTATTAAAACATATCACCGATATTGTAATGGCTCTTTCATTTTAAAGCTGCGCGTTGTTTTGTCCTTGTCCTTGCGTTGCAATGTGTGGGGGATCATCTCGGTGATCTGGAAACGTGGTGTTGTGACTCACGGTATGGCCAAGCAACCACTGGGACAAAACTCACATGATGCCTTTAGGATTCCTTTGTATTCCTTCTCAGTTTAATTTTACTAGATTTTTTGGTTTTTTTTAACAACTAGAAATAAATTGTACGCTTTGCCTTCTGATGTGTTTTCTGGTATTGCCTCTTAGTGTCCAAAAATACAGAGCTGAATACTGCTGAGAAATCAGCTGGGGTGTTGAAGCAAGTTGTTTTCAATGTCTGGCTGACATAAAGTACTTTTCTCAGCTAGAACAGACAATAATTAGACCTGTTATTTAGAGACCAGATTTTCAGTTTTGGTGACCTAAGATTTGGAAATTATCTACCAAAAGAGTTTTCACTTTTGCTTTAAAAAAAACTTGGTAGCTTTTTCTATCATTGTATGATGGATTACTTGAAGAATTATCTTCAAAACTAACAGCTGCTCTCTGTTTTTATTTGGGTCAGCTGCTTTTCTAATACAGCATGTTTGATGTCGAGACAAAATTAAGGAAATTAATCTGTACTTGAAGAAATGTCTTTCTGTGAAGTGACATCGAGTAATGCGGCATCAGTACAAGTACTTTATGGTAAGAGAAGGTAAGAGGGCGCTTGCCAGTGTGATACTTATATGAGAAAAAGCATCTGGCTTGTCGCTTTGCTCATGATTTTATCAGTGAAAGCTACTGATAAGATTGTGACAAATTGTTTCACCTGTGATGTTGTTGAGGTTGGCTAAAATATTGAGAGCAAGAGGCCCTTTAATCTCTCCCGTTCGCCTTTATAAAATGTTTGGCTTGGGGTTGTTCTAGGATTCTGTCAAGATTTTATTTTTTGTTTCGTGGTACTCCATTTTACTCTGCATTTCGTTGCAAGTAGCAAGATATTAAATTGTATTAAACTTTAAACTGTATTAAATTGCCATGTAGATCCAAGTCTTGGAAAACCTGGCTTGGAAGGGGGAATAAAAGGACTAATAAGAGTTTCATCTGAATAGAAGGTCGCTAAGGATGGACATAGCAACTTCCAGGTGTGCAAGAAGTTCTTGTAGAGTCATGGTGGAGAGTACAAGAAATAATGAACTTAGATCGCAGCAAGACAGAGTCAGGTTGAATGTAAATAAAATCAAACCACCATTGTTATTATTTTTTTTTAAGCATAATGATACAGAAACTCTGGGATCAGCTGCCTGGAAATCCTGCACAATCTCTGTTATCTGAGAGCTTAAGCTCCAGTTTAGACAACTTATGTCAGAAATGAGAGAAGTGTAGATGGTCCAGGCTTGGGAAAGGAGCGGGCCGGAGACCTTTGGAGCTCTCCCTTCCAGTTCTTTTTCTATGAACCCAAGAATAAAATAGGCCAACCATGAAAAGTTTCAGTACCTCTCACTTTATATATATATATATATATTTTTTTTTTTTTTTAGATCATGTTTTTTAATGATGTAACTTCAAGTCGTATATTTGTTTGTTTGGCACAGGTATGCTTGGGCAGTTCACTGTCAGGAATAACTAGTACCTTTAACTACTTCCCGGTATGAAGCTATAAGAACTACACAGTATGGATTAGTTTGCTAAGTTTCCAGTTGTCTGTTCATTTCCGAGTGTTCTTTAATACTCTCTAATGTATGCAAGGCCATTAGTATGCAGCAGTTTAGGAGCACCAGTCAATGAGTTGGTGTGGTCTGTTTTTCGTCACTTTTGAAAAATCTCCTTTTGGAACGTGCCAGCTTTTCCTATTCTGCCATTGGGCTCTAAAGATACGAAACACGGCTCTGGAGCGATTCCATCCCGTGGGTTTTTTAATCTGGCGTGGCCTGCTATTTTATGAACTCTCCAAGTGCATTTGTGCAAATGCTTATTCAGCCCTCGTGAGTTTGTTCATGACTATATCGCTAAAGCATTTGGGACTTCATTATGTTCATGCTTCCACATGAATGAAGCTGTTTTCTCTTAAAGTGGAGTTTTTAAAGAATTTTCTTCTTAATTTCCAGAGCTGTTTGACCTACTGTTATGTAATTGTGCAATTTACTACTTATGCAATAAAAGCTCAGCTTTTACGTACCTTCTCGTTTGGCCGCATGTGCTGATTTAGATGGGTGAATCTCCAGGAGAGCTGGGTGGGGAATTCAGGTGCATGGCCCAGGTTCCACACTCATTGTTTTCACCCTTTTACAATGTGCACTTCTGGAAGTGTTTGAGAGTCCATTGGTTTTTATTTTTTGGGGGGTTTCTCCCCTTCCAACCCCCTGAAGATGAGAGATTTAATGAGAAAATCTTAAGAGTGTACACCCAGCATAGTCTTAATCAAGTGTAGTAAACCGAATGAGACTCTTGAGGATGAGCATATTTACTGTTCCACCTGAAACTGTGCCCAAAAATTTGATGATTAGATTCATCTGTTGTTTGTCCATAAGGACAATTCTGTCTACAGGTTTAAGGCTGATGGATATTATTGGGGAGGGGGGGTTATTTCGTGGTGTGCCTGGACAAACGACCCAAAATTATGCTGGAGAACAGTAACTTTTATTCTTCATGGCCTGAGTGTTTCATGAGATGTAATGAATTTGGATCTTGAGAGCCCACCTGCAGAAGTAGTCTGAAATTGGTCAAATGAACTTTTAATTAAAGCAGGCACCCAGTAATGACTGATTTTTTTTAAATGTAGGGTTTTATCTGCTGCAAATTTGTTCTCAAAAGACCTTATTTTTCTTGTTGTTTTTACAGCAGATTTGCTTCAAAAGTGTCTGGGTAGAAATTCATTCACTCTCTATTTTAAAAAAAAAAAATCAAACTTTTGATGTGGAAATACTTAAATGTTGTTCAGACTGTGCAATTTGAACCGTTTCTTAATCCAAAGGTTTAATAAGACTTATTTCCCATTTCAATGGCTGACTGGCAGCTGAATTCTTAGGAATTCTTACCATGGGAATGAAAAATCTTTGGTACTCTCAAACCTCCTTTTTTGTCTGCCTCTTCCTCAGGGTCAAATTCTGCAGAACTTCCTTTTGGATCATTTGAAGAACTGTCTGCTCTCTGTTGCCAAAACAGCCCATGGAAACATGGCAGCGCTTCATGTGGTTCAGAAATCGAAAGGCCGGCTGTGTGGAATGTGCGGTGTTAGCACGGCAGGGACTGCGATTCGTTTCGTTGTTCCTAAATTAAAGCTGATTTATGCGCACAGAAGCTACTAAAGCTTCTAAGAGATCTTTTCTTTCCCCCCCCCCTCTTACTTTGAAACATCCATAGCAGAAAGCATGTTTCTAGATAGCCAAACAGGTGCAACCATTGAACCAAGACATTTTAAAGATAAATTTGTAGAATGCCTGGAATCTTCCCCTAAAATCATGCGGGTTTTCTTAGCAGCCTGTCCAAGTTCAGAAATGGATCTGGGCTTTTTAATCTTGCGTTTTGTCAAGGGCTAGTGCGTCCTGTTGGTCTCGTTCGTTATTACAGGCTGTTCTGTAGATGGATCTAAGTGGGGCTGTTGCTTGCAAACTGAGTTCCCATGAAGTCCACCACACCGTGTTTTGCATTCCTTCCCGGCTTGTTCCAGACAATGGCTCTGTGTTGTGGTAAATTTGCGATGTTCATTAACTAGAAAACAAAATAGGCAAATAACACGCAAAGAAATGATATGCAGAAATCCTTGTGCTATTTTTTGGGGGGTAGTTTAACCCCCATTAAATGATGTGAGGCTACTGGATGATTTCTGAAGATCACCCCTGTGGAAAGAATTGATGTCACTTTAACCAAAATAAGATGTGGGTGGTATTACTTTGTTGTTCACTTTGTCTTTTTTGTTGCTGTTTATGTTGCAGCTGAACCTCTTTAGTATATTAAAAACAAACCAAGAATATATACATGTAGTAACTGAATGTGAAATTACAGCTTGTGTTGTTTCACTCCTATTCTGGAGAAGCTGGCAAAGAGAACTTGCAGACTGTTTTGTAAATGTTCTTGCATGTTGTAATTTAAAATAATGAGTATCTCATTGTATTACTAGAATTGCTCATAAATTTACCTTCCTTGTTTTTCTTTCTCAGTGTGTACATTGCTACAGGGAAACTGCAGGACCAAGTATGCTGAGTCTAAGAAACATTTATTAAATTTTCCTTTCCGTGATTAAAATCTGACTAATTCCCAAGTGTTTTAAATTCAGGTTTGAACATATATTTTAATAAATAGATTTTCATTTTTTGAATAAATGAGGAGTACTTTGAATTGTATACCAGGATCCTTTATAGCTTAAGCATTTAGAGTACAGAAGTATTTAACATTAAGCAGCCTTATGAACGAGTTGTTTTTAAAGAGGAGGAGAAAGGAGGAATCTCAGAGAATGCTTTAATTTGTTTTGAACTTTTTTCTCACTCTGAAATATTTAGGATGGTAGCACTTTTATATGAGGATTATACATGTCTTTTTTTCCTGAAAAGGAATTTAGAAAATAAAACTCAACCATCCGAAAAATGTCTGTCAAGCATTTTCCAACTTTTTTAGTCTCCTAGGAAATGGAATTGTAGGCGCTCTGAAGAACGAGAATTGACCTTTCATTGGTGACCAGTAAAAGAGGTTTTAGAGTCAACTCAGCACGACGAGAGCGAAAAGTAGAATAAACAGCTTGTGAAACTTTGCGATCCGCTTGCTGCTTTCTGCAAGTACCTCAACTATGTGAAAAGCATTTGGATGTTCAGCTCTGTAAAAAGCTGGCTAACAAGTTGTGTGTCTCAGTATCCACAACACTTAGATTACTGTTTGGTTGCTCGTTATTTTAATTGCAGCCAGTAAAGTGATAACAAACTACCAAAAAAACCCCAAAACAGTGCAGATGTGAATACTGTTTATTGATTGCCAGACAGCGGAGGAGCTGATCTGATTTACCACACCAAAGGTTGAACAAAGGCATGGAAACAGCAGGCTAGAATTCTTTCCAGTATTTCAAACAAACATCTTTTGTTTGGGATATAGCTCAGTCAGAGATTTTGCTGTTCAAAAAGCCTTAATTTGTTTTAAAAAGAAATTTTGCAGCTTGGTTATTAATGTGACCTATAATATTGTTGGAACAAGCAGTTTGTGACTAACAAATCCGTCAGAAACATATTAGCCATGTGTTAATTTTATACTCGTGTGGGGTGCTGCAGCTAAAAAAAAACAAAGGATTTTTTTTTAAAGGCAACTTAAAAATTGGCATTAAAATGAAAATGCATATGGAATTAGAAATATGTAAATAATGTTTACAAGAATTCCATGGAGAACGTACTTTTCCATCTCAGAAGGGGGTGAGGACAATGAAGTGTATCTGCAACTGAGGAATGATTGAAAAAGGAGGAGAGTTGTTCAGACTTTCCAATGCTTGTGAGAAATTTGGGATGATTGCATTGGGAACTGTATCTGCTCATTAGTTTATTGGGGTTGGAGCAAATTCCAAGTATTTTGATCGCAACCTGAAAAAGCACTGCGTGCAAATACAACCCTCAAGAAGGCAGTAAAGAGGTTCTGGCTATGAACTGGTAGCCCAGTAAAATAACATTGCTGTCAAAATAAGAACAAAGGAGTTGAAAATAACAGTAATGTGAATCTTTCAGTTACTTAACTGTTCCCGTTCCCATGAGAAGGTCACACACTATATCGAGACCAGGGGAAAAGAAACACACGGTGGCAGGACTCGGGGAACACTCCTGGTGCTTCACATGGAAAAAACACAATGTGATGTTCCATCCCCCCGTATCCTCCACTGAAGTCTAATTCCTTTTGGCTGCATGAACTTCACTAATTAGGTAAACTGTGCTTAAGAAGTGGTTGTTTCTTTTTCAATATGGTGTGTCAGGGTTTTTTTTTTTCCTCATCTAATAAAACCCCAACATTTCAGCGCCGTGTTCCACCGTGCGTTCCTGCAAACAGTCGCATCAGCATAGCTGGGAGTATTTATGGAGTGATGCCCTAAGGCCTGCTCTTGTTGCCCAGAGACAATTTATATCTGTTTGTTTTGCCGTGTCAGTCCAAAGTTGTCACTGTCCGTGTTGCCTATACCTACCGTGGCAAATCGAACTTTTCGCTATCAGAAATATTCCATGCGACGGAATTTTCTTCATTTTCAAAAAAGGTGCTGGGGGGCTCAGCAAACGTGTAGTACATATTTAAATAAGTTGCAGAGTTTCTAGAGTAAAACCCTCAGAAACGGGTAAATGTTAGAATTTTGGTAAATTGGATCTGCTCTTCACTGGGATGGCACCTTTTATTATGCATCTCTATATTCTGTTGTCAACAGGATTTCTGCCTTAGTGCGCGGGAGGTGTCATTTCTTGTTTGTCCTTGGTTTCTATGCAGCCTATTTGTGGAAGTCCAGCAGTCTGGTCTGTGAAAGGGTCAGTGCAGAACTGTAGTAAAAGGTGTTTTTGCCTGTGAGCTCCTTTGCCTGCGAAAACTGGAATGTGTGTGGTTTTCCAAGTTCTTGTGGATAGCTCTGTTCCTTAGGAAAGCAGCAACGGTGGGTATTAAAATTAAAATCAGAAATTATGTTTCTTGGGGAACTGAGATGGGTTTTTCTTCCTTTTCCTGATGCAATATGTGGTCTGATCCAACTGCCGAGTGTCTCCAAGAGGGAAAATCCCATTCCCCGTCCCGTAGCTGTATCACTTTTCTTCCTTTGCATCCAATCTTCTGCTTGCCGGACTGCCTGACTAACTAGTCTAGCTCACTAAGTCAGGAGGAGCTGATAATTTTTGGTGGTTATCTTAGTTTTATTTTTGTCCTTTGGGATATATTGATGTGTTGGACGGTCAGAAACCAGGCGGTACAGCGAAGAGTGGAATCTCTGGAAGAATGGAAGGAAAGAAGGAAAATCGCTGTAATTAGCAGCAGTGAGCTATTGGGTCAACTTATTAGCTGAGCAACCGTGCCTTTGGAATGGTCTGGTCTACTTTAACACAGCTCTTGAGTATTTGACTATATGAATCACTGCTCAATACCACATCCTTTGAGAAATAAGCTCTAGGAATCTCATATCGGCTATTTGAAGTCATGTAACACCTTTGATCTCAACTTTTTCATGCCTTAGTTTTCTTGGTTTGCAGATTGGAAAATACCCCTCCTTCACCGTACGCGTTTTATGAAAAGAAATGAATGTATGAGTATTCAGGTATTACAGTGGAAAGTACCAAAGAAAAGCACATTAGGAATTTCTTTCTTCAGAGCAGGATTTGAATAGTGTTCAAGGAACAAATTCTTGCTGAATAAGGCAGGATCTCTCTCATAATGTTTCTTCGCATTTAGAAAAATGCAGAGCATGTTACTTTCTAATTTTAGTGTTTTCTAACTTTGCCATGCCTGATTTTGCACTCTTAATCATGTTCATTTAATCTGATTTAATTGTGTCAAGTAAGTTTTCTGTTCAATAAAAAGTCATTGAAAAGACACACTAAGAACAAGCCTTGAAAGCAGAATTTGGCATACATGTATTAACCCTGTTATTTTTCGTAGTCAATATGTTTAATGTGCGTTTTAATATAAGCTATGCAAAATGCTAGTGGTTCTTTTTTGAATATTAGGTCTTTATTGATTCTTTAATCACCTTAATCACTTACCTCCTTAATACATAGGTGCTGAATATGAGATTTTTCAAAAAAACTAAACAATATAAAGCTAGAATTAAAATAACTAAAAAATTATGCTATAACCAGTGGTAAAGTGATTTCAAACAGGAGTTTCATTACCAGAGAACTATCTCTTGATTGTTTACAAAAATCAGTTCAAGAAGTTGTTGCAGGATTTTGTACTTGATGATGAAATCGTGAAACTAAGTAGGAGAGAATGCAGAGTAAAACCACACGTGATTTTTGTGTCGCTCTTTTTCCTTTAGCCCCCGTCTCTTCTCCCCTCGCTCTAATTTTGGATTCTCATGCTCTTAAACCCAGCGCTTCTGCTTCTTTTCTGTTCTGGGGTTACTCACCCTGAGCGAAGTTGGTGGCTGTCACAGCTGCCCAGGATGCGTTCATCTCGTGCCCAGCCTGGTGCGCGAGCTCCACGCCTTGGATTTCCAATAATATGGAAGGCAGAGACATTCAGAGCTATCACCACTCACCACACGTTTTGCCACCTTCTGTCTGGATGTTCTCCGGACAAGAGGTTTTTCAGGAGGTTGCCAATCCAGCCACTGCTTTGAAAAGTAACCCTAAACCACTTCTTTTTTTGGCCAAACTGCCTGGAATATTTTCGATCCGCCAGAAAGCTATCAAGAAATAGTTCAGGAATTGTAGCTCCCTACTTTGAATTGATTAAGCACATTTCCTGTTGCAAACATTAAGTATAAAGAAAAACCTGTTGGAACTCCTGACGTTCTGTGGTGTGTAACTGCTGTAACTGGGTGCTACCAAGAGACATAGCAATAGAGAGGATTCCAGCCAGAGGAAACAAATGCTGATTCTTAGTGCTGATTTTTCAGCAATCTTCTGAAGGCAAATCTATGTTTTCAGAGCCCGGATATCTGGAGTATGTTCTATAATGCTGAGAGGTTGAATTTAAGTTTTGCCTTATTCACTGGAGAAATTGCAATTCGTGTCTGAGACTTGTACAAAGTCAGAAACTTTTCTTTTTTTCTCTTTCCCGGATAGCATAACAGAGACTGATCCAGCAATTCAGGCATAACAGATGGCAGAGTTTCAGGAATGGAATGAAAATTAAAGTGAGATTATGCGCTAGGTATAAAGTACATCCGAAGATCTGCTGAGAGGGAAAATAGTAAGAAATGCTTCAAGGGTCGCTATTGGGCAAATTTAAGAGTTTGCTTTTTGAAGCTCCTTATAGTGGCGTGATGGTTATTCTCTAATAGTGTTCTGTGGGATGAAACTGTATTGCTCTGTGCCCTGATCCTTGCTTTGATAACAGATCATCTGGGGAGGATGGCAGGGTGAGAGAAATGGGGTTCTCCACCTTTAACTCTTGTCTAACGCTATCAAGAAGTTACAATATCATACTGTAAGCACAGAAGTACAATAGAGAACCATGGTGTAAAATAGTAGAGCAGAATAACAAAAGCTGTGTTTACATGGGGACTACTTTGAAATAGCAGTCCTTGACTAACAATCCCAATTATTTTCTGCACAGCTGCTCGCATTCCAGAAAAAGAATGTCTTGTTTTGGATTCGCTTCGTGCACTTCAACAGGGAGTCTTATTTATAGCTCAAAAGTATTTGCGTGGATCTAATCTAGAGTGATATAAATTAATGTCTCGTCATAAACAAGTGCAAAGCCTTGTAAAGTTTCTCTAATATTCCCTTTGCCAAGTTAGACAAGTAGTTTACAGCTACTCCGCATGGCACTAATAGAGATTTGTGCTGTGCTTCCTGCCATGTGCTGTGAACAGTTATTTCCCATTTCTAGCAGGTGGCAACATGTATTTGTTTACTGGTTTAGTGGGATACACTTATGAGAAATATTTCTGTAGCCTGAGAATAAGGCACTAGGAATGCTGGCTTTACAGTCATTGTCTGTGTGCTGTGAAGTAGGAAAATGAGCGGTGCCTCCCTGCCTTTATCAGGATAATCAGCTTCAATAACCTGCTTTGGAGGTTGAACTGATAGATTTGCTTATTTTCGAGTATCCTGAGTGCTTTTTACAGAATGTTGAAACGATTTCAAAAGCAGGTGACCGAACTTGAGGTCCCTGTCTCAGCTGGGTGTCCTTTTCCTTACAGAATAGTCTCTTACGCTTTCTCTTCCACCCCTTTCAGCTTTGAATTCTCACCTGTGCCGTTCCTCAGGTGTAACCGGGTGGGCGGATGATACCTTGTCCTAAACTTGCTTTGCCCAGAACACTTTGGGTAGGTGAGAGATGTGGGGTTTAGTTTTTCAGCTGAAGTAAAGCATTTTGGGATGCCGTGTACAAAATGTGGATGGTGCTAAATCTTTCCCTACCCTTTTCCTTGCAGAGCATCTGGTTTTATCGTTGATCTCTGAGAGTGCCTACAGGCCACTTGGGCTTTGAGGTGCTCCGGATTTTGTTTGGGTTGGTACGAGTTTATGAACCGCCCTGGCTAAGTGAACTTGTTGATGTTTATGTGGGAGCTTATCCCAAGTGTGAGGGAGATATCTCACAGCCGAAAACCCTTGAGTGCTTGTTTGAAAATGCCACAGGTGTCTTGGTGGGGTTTGGCTTCATAGATCTGGGAAAACAGAAGCTAATTCCTTTTTATTGAGTGAGGGGCGGTGGTTGTCCTTGGGGAATGGCCACAGGAGCCTTCAGAGGGCAGTCTAATAGTTTAAGTATAATGGAGAAGTGGTGGCACACAGGAAAAGGGATGAAATATTCGAAAGGTAGGAATATTTGGAAGTACATTTTCTAGTAGCATGCTGGAAGCTATAAGAAGGAGAGGTCTGTATTTTCAGGTCAGAGAAAAACCCACACAACGAAATAATGCAAGTGTCTGTTAGCGACACCTTGGACCAGAATTTTAGTTACGTGTGAATTACAAACCTTTGAATTCACAGTATTTGGACTTGAATGTGAGCACCTGGAGAGGCCTGAATCTAAAATTGACTCAAATGCTGCAAGCTGAAGTCATAAACGAGATGTTGATGATGTCTACTGTGACCAAGACTTACTTTTGTCTTCCCTACCACACAGATGTAGACTGATGTTCAGCTAAAGCAAAAGAAAAACCCTGCAGCCAAGGTTTGTCCTCAAGAGACTGAGATATTTTGCTATGGCACAAACCAATAAAACAATTAATCTAGGGTCAAACTTTCACATAATGCTGGACATTTCTCACAGACAGAAGCTTTGGGGGAGGCAAATTTGCAGTTTCTTTTGCTTGGATATAGCAACTATCACCAAGATTCCTTCTACCCAACAACAATATTGCTTCAGATTTAGGGAGATGTTACTGTACCAGTTCTTAGCAGCTGAAATCTGGAGGCATTTTTCTCAGTAGCAGTACTTGAAACAGTTAAGTCTAGTTTTAGCAGAAGTTGATTGGACTTGCATGAGAACATATCTTCTTAGAGTAGCTGAATTAGATGAGAAAATCGACTTCTCTTGGCTAACACGAAGAACCTTGCTGATAGAAAATGTCTGGTTAAGATATGGAAGAATTCCTGCAGATGGTTCTTGCAGGTTAGAATCACAAACCTGTGATGTGTAAGGGACCTCTGTAGCATTTCTCATCCAACCTGCCCGCCAAAGCAGAGCTGTTGGCAGCACGAGGTCGTGCCAGCGCTGGCCTTGTCTACCTCATTGCGGAGACCTCCTCAGTACAGTTTCCACCATCTCTCTGGGCAACCTTTGCCAGTGCTGCACTACCTGCCCTGGGGAAAAGGTCCGAGGCCAGTCTGAACCACCCAAGCTGCAACTTTTCTTCTGACCCCTGTTCTCTCTGCTGCTGAGAAGAGTTTGGCTCCATGGTGGGTGTTACCTGAGCTGGCTCATGTTCGTTTTGCACCCACAGCAGTGATCCCCTGGACCTTTTCAGCAGAGCTGCGCTCTGGTCCTGGTCAGTGCTGGTGTGTGGGGTCATTCTGGCCCAGGTGTGCGATTTTTCTACTCCTTATGGGTGCCCTTCTGTTGATAGAATCATAGAATATTTTGTGTTGGAAGGGACCTTCAAAGCTCACCCAGTGCCACCCCTGCCATGAGCAGGGACATCTTCACCAGCTCAGGTTGCTCAGAGCCCCGTCCAGCCTGGCCTGGGATGTCTCCAGGGATGGTTCATCCACCACCTCTCTGGCCAACCTGGGCCAGGGTTTCACCACCCTCAGTGTCAAAAATTTCTTCCTCATGTCTGGCCTGAGTCTCCTCTCTTCTAGTTTAAAACCATCACCCCTTGTCCTGTTGGCCCAGTCCTGTAGTTTTTCAAGGTTCCTCCAAGTTGAAGCGCTGCCATATGGCACATCAGTCTCCCCCTTTCCAAGCTTGATATTGTCACTGTGTTTGCTGTAGATGAATTCTGGTTTTTCCTTCAGTTTACCAATAAAGATATCAAACAATAATAACCCCTGGGGTTGGTTGGCTTGTTATGTACCACCAGCCAAGCCACTGGTTTATTCTCTTCGGGCTTAGTGGTGCAACCAGTTTAGAGCCCATTTAACCCTGTGATGCGGCTCGTGCTTTCTCAGCTTCCAAACCAGCCCCCTGTGGGATGTGGTGCTGTGTCCAAACCACAGTCTTTGGCCACAGGAGGGCATTTGGGTTGGTTAAGTGTGTCTTGTCTTTGGTGAATCCATGTTGACTGCAGGTAAATACCTTCTCCTTCATGTTTTTTTTTGTGCTTCTGTGTCTTTATACTTTCACATAAGACGGTACTCATCTTAGTAAACGCCAAAATAATCAGTGTGTATATGTGTGATCTCTGTGATACTAAATCCCTTCCCGTACCAGTTCCCTGCACCAGGTTTTGCCTTGGATTTTGTAGGGGATTCAGAAAAATCACCTAGAGCGTATTTCTTTGTTTTTATAGTAAGGCGAACTGTAACTGGAAGAAGCGGAATTCATATAGCAAGTCAAAATCTCATGCAGAAAACTACATGTTAGTGCTGAGTATCTTCAGTACTGTAGCGGTGCAGCTTGTGATGGGTTGTAAAAGTTCTCCCTGAAAAAAAAATATAATTAAGTCAAACTTTGCATTCTCAGGGTTTGGATGATGTGGATGTATAAAATATGTTTGACTGTGTGGGGAAACACTTTTGTGAAAAAAAATTCAGCGCTATCTGTCTTGGCTGCCTATTGTCTTAATTTTACTAAAGCAACCTTGAAAATTAGAGGAAAGCAGGAATTATATGAAAAGAGAACAGAATTTGCCTCTGGCGAAACATGTTTACAGTAACAGCTGCTCTCGGAGGAACTGCGGGATGTTCGTAAAACAGTTTATTTTTGTTTTTTATCTCTATAGCTGCTAAAGAATCAAATCGATTAACTTAGATATATAGGAACCTCGTGTTAATGGTCTGTGAAACAGCTACGTTTTCCCAGCTGAGGGTTTTTTGAATAGTTTGTGAATGTTTTTGAAGAGTCAAATGTAGCGATAGCTAACGGAAGTAATCAGGGCGCTATTTCCCATGTAGTTATGGGGAAGAAGGTATATTTTTTTTTCTGATGCATCATAGGCAGGCACTTACCTTTTGGGGCGTTTGCATGTTACATCTTAATTTGGTGACTGCTTTTTCTCTCTTACAGGACAGAAGGTGAGGTGTCACTGATTCAAAGTCATTTAAAGCGTACTGATTTTTTAAAGCCTATGTGCTTTGTTTTTTCTGCGTGATTTGCCCCTGCGTATCTTGTGTAAATGCCATCAGCAAAAAGCTAAATAACAAGTGAAGATTTAAAGTTTTTTATAATTCACGTATCCAGTGCTGAAGCAATGGCTAGATGTGGCTATGACTGTGCTTGAGAATCGGCATAGAACAAGAAAATAAGCTGAATTGAGCAAGTCTGGTTCTTTGAACTATACAAAATGCTGAAGTTTAGCTAAAAGCGTATCTAGTATATTAAAAAAACCAAACGCACACACAAAACCAACCAAACAAAACCACAGAAAGCAGAACACTAACAAACCAAGCTGTGAAGACCTCCTGGACAGTGTAGTAGATGCATGGGGGTCCCCGTGGTTATGTCTCTCTTTAATACCCAGTACCCTTTACACTACTGGTAACTTCATAAAACCTGCTGTATTGCATTAATCTCTGCTATTTTAAACTCAGTAAAGCTGCACTATTTTGTCATGACACAATCTACTAATTCTGTGAAGACAAACTCCACAAATAAAAGCTCCAGAAGATACAACAGCCCATTAGTAGCTGAAGTTTCGGTTGTTTTTTCTGTTTGGTTTGTATCATCTGAACTTTTGTGATGATGCAGCATGATAGAATTTTGCTTGTATTCATTCTGTTTATTTGCTGTTAGAGATTAAATTGGTGACTCTTGAGCTTTTTATCAACCGTTGAATCTGGGAAAAGTGAGTGCTTGAAAATACATTTAAAATTCTTGCTTGTTTTACTCAAACTCTGAAGTGGTTTCTTACTAGCACATAACAAGAGGATTTGCACATTGTCTGTGACCTGTCATACTACGTTTCCATAGTTGCATTTAAAGATGGCTTCATGTGTCCATCACTGTGTTTGAGAGCCCTTCGCCCCCTTTTCTGAGCTTTTTTTGGACAAATAGAGTTTATCTGTAGAAGACTGAGGTGCATTCTTCACAAAGAATATGTAGCACCAAGTTTGGTTTCTGACCGATTTTTTCTAATGCATGCGAGATTCTTTTTTTTTGGGCTGAACCCCACTCACTTTGTCGGCATTGAACATGTAATTTGGTAATTTTGTTTTCTTTTTTTCCATCTCCTGCCATTGATGGAATGTTCCAGGGGTGTGTTTATCCCTTCAACTTACTAAAAAGAAACGAATTTCAACGTCAATCTTCGTTTTTCCGCACTGAAAACCGAATCTCATGCTTTCTACAAATGTTGTTGTTACGCATTGCTATTATGTGTTGCAGTGGTGGGTTCTGACTGCTGTCTTTTAAAGCTTGTATGTTTTTAGGCATGAATATATATAAAAAACAACTTAGATCTTCTAGGTCCTGTACTTCTTGAGTGCAGTGTGAATGCAATGTGAAAGAATGTGATGGGGTGAGGAACAAAAAGCACGTGGATTAACAGTTGTTTAACAGCCATTTAAATTAAGTTGTGACAAACTGCGTATGAAATATAAGTAAGAACCTTCTGAAGTGGAGAAATAAGGTGTAGCTCTCATGTATCACCTCCAGAGCCCTACTGAAAGTGAAATACCCTACACTGAAAGTAAAACACCTTAATCCACTGTGACTTAAAATCTTTGTGAAATATATAACAAAAGTAAAGTATAGAGATATTTGTTGTGTTTTATGCGGTATTTAACGCTGTATTAGGTTTTGGTGCTGCGATACTTTCCATTTTCTCTAATAAATCCAGAATGTACGTTCGGTGCTGTAGTGCGTGTTTGTTGCTTCTGCTTATGACCCTTTTACTCTCGGAGTCAATGAAATGAATCGCTGGCAGAAGATGCCCGAGGGACAAGCCCTCTATTAAGATGACTTAACGGGTCTCTCATGTCTCCGTGTTGTACATTAAGAACAAGTCTAAAGTCATCTTGGGTGGAATTCCTGGCTGCAAAGGGTGTCTGAAATGCCCTTGGTTATGTATTTTCTTTTGAATTTAACGAGCTGGTGTGTTGTAGTTGTGAGAGAGAGAAAAATATTTGGAATGATTCTAATAAACACTTAGAGAATTGATGCATAGAACAGAAGCATGCGGATTAAATTAGTTGTATCTTCGAATTGGTAGTGGAATATTAGGCGTGTATGCACACCTACATGTATCCAAAACTGGTTTTTTTGTGCTCAGACATCAAAAATCGTGTTTCTCTGAAACAGACGCTTTTAATTCATTAAGGTTCTTATCAATGATACACAGCTGTAATCAGTTTTTTCTGGGTCTCTCCTAATTGCACAGTTCTATAAGTTTCCTGAGTACATGAATATCTCACTTTCCCAAGACAAGTGCAATGATTTAATTTCTGCAGTATTTCCTCATAGGAACAATCCGTCCTTGCAAAGTAATTTAATTGGAGTTGATCGAATGGGTCGCAGAACTTAAACATCACTTTTAAAGGCCTTGGGTAGTTTTGGATGAGCCTTGCAATGTTTTGTTTTCTTGCAGCACATACCAAATAGAAATTATATTTGGACAAGGAAGACACAATAAAGATGTGCTAGAAATGCTTGAATCAGTAGCTGCTATAACTGGGATTTTTTTGGATTAAGAAAGACGCTTCTGTCCATGTAGAGATACAGTTTATTTGCCAGAAAGGCAAAGTACAGGCATTTGTGGAGTGCAATGCAATCGTGAACAATATTCAGCGTTATTACACTGTAGTTTACGATGGGAACTAATGAAGAAAATACCATTTTACAGCACTTCACAGGTACAACTGGTGCTTTCAGTTGTTTGTAGTGAGAGGAACAGGATGGATGGGAAGGAAGATACAACAAAAGGTAAAACTGAAGTATGGTTAACTTTTTTCTGAAAGGGAGGAAAAAACCCACTGAAAATATTACAAATACATTTCTGAGGTCTTTTCTGGAAAAAAAAAAAGATGACTCTAGCAGGCACAGGTCTGTGACACGTTTATCAATAGAAGACAGCTGAGTTAGTGTGGCTGTCAATAGAAGAGAAGGCACTATGTATTTTCAAGAAAAAACTCTGTCCTTTGGAATAACTGTAGGAAGATCAATATCAAACAGTAAGGGCCTTTTTTACTGCATTACTCACTTGATTTTTGGACTCTGAGAGAGTTGATGCTGTGAGAGAGCAAAGTTCTAATCATTGCAGAAATGGCAAACTGAGATTTTTCAACTGGTGGCCTCCAAGGGTTTTTGTGGCTTGCAGATTTAGTTTTCCTTGTTTGGCAATGTGAGTGTTAGCAGACTAATATTTGAACGTAAATGTTTCTTTAAGGGTTTTTTAAAGTATCATACATAAGCATCTGAAGCTCAAAGATTCACCATCTTTAAACAAATAATTCGAAATATCTTTCTAGGGATAATTATATCAATAAAATCTCTTCGCTGCTCTCATGTAAATGCGCTTAAAGGAAAGAAGTAAAACTTTATGCTTGTGTTCAAATGAACTTAAATCAATCCTAGTACGTAGGGACTGACACAATGCTTATATTTTTATTAAGTATTTATTATGTATTTGATGCCTTAGGCCTTTATAAAGGGGCCAGTTTTATTTTCATTTGTCTTAATCTCTTTAGGGACTTTAGTGTCTGACTCAGTTAAAGGCTGGGAAAACGTATCATCTTCAGCTTGTTACTGTCAAACTGGACTAAATGCTTTAGGAGGAGACATCAAGGTATTCCAGACTAAGGGAAGACTGGTGGTGACATTCCTTGAAGCTCTTTTTATTGTGTGATGGAAAACCAGGAGTCCTGAGGTGCCTGTACATATGGGTTTTTATTTTTTTTTATTTTTGTCCTCTGATTATTTCTTCAGACTAAAAACCTTAAACCAGTTGGATAGTAATTTTCCCTGTAAAATATTCTAAATCAGAGGCATACAGGCAGAATCACTCGAGTCTCATTTTGTTAGGTATGATGCTTCATTTTAAGCTTGTGTGATAAATGTGAGATCACCTGGAAATCCCCTGTACTGAAGATTCTAGAGTGGGATTCTGCCTCATTGCTGGTAGATAAAGGAGGGGAGTTGCTCACAGAGTGGTGGTTTTTCATAAATGAATAGAGTTGTTTTTCCACTGAGACTTTACTTTGTGAGATTTCATGTATATTATAGCACTGAAAACTAAAAGCGGTGCAAGTAATGTGAGATTTTTTTTGTTAATTTCTTTTTTATTTTCCAAAGGTGGGAGTACTTACTCTTTGTCAGTGAGTTTTGGATCCCAACAGAATAAGCCTTGTTCACATTTGCACCTTGAGTGTGAGGGTGCTGCCCAGCACACTTAGAGCAGGATGTTCTTGGGGAAGAGAAGTGTTGCTGGGTTCACTGGACTGGTTGTTGCAGTGTGACCACAGGAAATTTGCTATACACGGAATAGCACCAGGACATCTCCTTTCTTTGAATCGCACAATGGTTTGGGTTGGAAGGGACCTCCAAAGCTCACCCAGTGCCACCCCTGCCATGAGCAGGGACATCTTCACCAGCTCAGGTTGCTCAGAGCCCCGTCCAGCCTGGCCTGGGATGTCTCCAGGGATGGTTCATCCACCACCTCTCCGGGCAACCTGGGACAGGGTTTCACCACCCTCAGTGTTAAAATTTCTTCCTCATGTCTGTCCCTCCTCTGATCTTCCTCCACCCATGAGCTCTCAGCAGAGCCCTTTCCCCATTCCTAGCAAAGCTCCGTCCTCTCAGGCCCCCAGTTTGCACAGAAGGTGCTGCTGTTGCCCATCTGTGGCTTCCCAGCCTATTCCTAAAGCAGCTCTGTTCCTCAGCTGCCTTCCTAGGAGATCTGAATCAAGATGTACACTATTTTTTCCACCCCCTTGCTTACCTTGTATTTGGCTTAGTTTAGTCCCATGGAGACTGAAGCTGCCTTGTTTGAGCTCTGTCCTCTGGTGAGGCTCCAGCACTGGTGGCATCAACCAATGCCTTAATTTTTTAGCAGCAGGTTGGCTGGAGATATTACACGAATTTTCTGAGAAATCATACTAGTTGAGTATTGTTATTAAAGCTCTTATCTGCTAGAAACATAGGAAGGTGTCTTATACTTCTATATATTATACGGTTCTAGAAACTGGCAGATCTTCTGTTTTCATTACCCTCTTGCAAGGAATGTGATGTAGGTACGTGAGCCGTGCTATGTATTGATGAGATGGCAGATGCTGTCAGGAAATCTGTCATAAATACTTAGAAATGAACAAGTTGACTCTATATAACCCAAACCATAACTTTTTCTTTTATTAGCTAGACAGATTTAGCTGTTTTTTCTTTTTTTCTTCTGTTGAGAATATTTTCAATTGTCTAACTGCCCCAGTATATTTTCTAATGAACCATCTTTTTAATAGTCTTACTGAGGTATAGGCTTTAGGTCTCTCCTAGTCTAACAGTGATGCTGCTTATGGACTTTCTTGTTTTTATTTTCTACGTCTAATGCTCAAACACCAAAGAATTTCATCTCGTATGCAGTAAACTATATTAAAATAGATTTGTTGTCTTACCAGTAGTAAGTGGGTCAACACAATTAAAATGTTGTTATGCTGTCTACTTTTGTCTGTATTTCAATAGGTCTGCCCATATTCTGTGCATAATGTCCTGATTGTTCAAGCATCTAAGAACAATTAATAGCTTTCATGTAATTTCAGGGGGGAAAAAAAAAAGATGCAACCTCTTTAAAGGTGTAAAAAGCTTTGCTTGGTAGATCTATGGGAACAACATATTATCAGTGTGCTCTGAGATAAAAGGTGCTCCATGACAATAGACTTCTGAATTTCATGGCGATGTTCCCAGAGGATTAACCTAAAGGACTTCAGTTACATTTGTACAGCTCCAGCTGCGATCTGGTTGAGAAATGAAGACCGTGTAAATGTTGTCATAATGTCAAAAATTAAGAATTGTGAAACTGGTCTGTGTCTCTTTGGAGGCCGGAGCAGATCTGAAGGACCAGTTCACTTCGCCTGTACAGAACTCCAGCGGTTATTTCACGACACACAAGCAAATAACTTAAACCACTTCCCGCAGCTTTCATGGTGTTTGCCAAAAATGCCAAGGGTATAGTCAGCGGAATTCTAGACGTTATCTGAGCAAATTACGGGTTGTATTAAGTTACATTATTCTGAGCTTTGCACTGGGAGTCCTGCAACTTCTGGTCAGCCCAGCAGTTCATTTACTTACCTGGAGCAATACACAGGCAATTGTTTAACAGCTAAAAACCTGGTTCTGTTTTGTTGGAAAGAAGCCCGTCTGTCCCATAGCAAGGGCTTTTGAGCCATTTTGCCTTGTACTTGTCTGCTAATTAATTCTTACAGCTCCTCCCTGGTTATCTCAGGTGCAGCCTCAGAGCCATAAAGCCACTCTGCTTCTGATTCCATTAAGTATTGGGTTTATTCTAAGGGTTTTAATAAAAGTGCTTCAGGTACATTGATTGCCAAGCTCATTTTAGGTCTTAAAAGCATGAGAGATGCTTTCTTGTACGTTTGTTATTATATAGCTGAGAATTAAAACAACAAAATGTTGTCTATAGAGGAGGGAAAGCTGCTAGTTTGTAGCTATAGGAAATCCTTTCTGTTTTCTGATAAGTGTACTTATTTAGAATCTATGCAATGTATTTTATTTATTGCTGTTTTTATAACAAAGGACCTTTTTATGAACTTTGTTACACTACTTTAGTAAGAAGGTTGGAGCAGATGGATTAAATGAACCTCAACATTTTCTTATTGTAATTTTGTAACTGGTTGTTCCAAGTTATTTTGGAATTGTGGATTGTTTGTTCTAGTTTAACTTTCAGAGTAAGCAGCGAATGATAAGCTCAAACCCAGTGTACAGATTCCTCTTTTAAGCAAATATTTTCAGAGGAGAAAAGTCTTCTGTGCTTCATATTCCAGTTTTCAGTAATAACCAATATTCAGTACCCCCTGTAATTCTATAAGTCATTTTTCCATATATGTTAGTTTCTTCCTGAAGTTTTTCTAAATGAGTTGTGTTTATCCTGATTATTTGCTCTTGCTGTTTTCATCTCTGAATGTTGAAAGTTAACTTTAGATACAAGGGGTTTTTTGAAGTACAATTTTTGCTGAATCTTTTCAAATACGTTCTATTCTAAAGAAGGTTTTGAGTAGTGGTTTCCAAACCCCATAATAAGAACAGCTGTAGTCTTTAAAGCTTTAAACAACAAAAAAGGGTTTTTTAAGGGCCAGAGTTTGGTGAAAAGCCAAGCATAATGCACAGACTAGTACCTGATGTAATAGAGGTGCTCTAAATTTCTCATCCTTGCAGGGTCTAGATTTCTCGTCCTTGTAGTTAATCTCTTGTCATCCACTTTCAGCTGTAGAAACTTCTGAGAAATTAATCTTCAACTTCTCTGCTTTATGAGCCCATTTTTTCAACCTTGATAATCACAAAATAGCATTAGAGTGAGAACTGTCTGGATTAATTGCTGCACATTTCCTTTAATAACATTGGATTCTTACCGTTACAATTACGTTTTATATGGGTGCTTTATTCTTTTGTCCATTTAAAAAACTTGAAAGCAATTAATGATCTTACTGTAGGAACATCCTTTTCTGAAATTCGTTATAAGTTTGCCTTTGGTTTAAAGTTCAGTTTTGCAGTGGAACTGGAGAATTTCCCCATTATTTCTGTGTTCATTATTTAAGTCTGTCTTTCATGGGATGCGGTAGCACAAATATTCACATATTTCCATAATGGTTGCCCAGGTGTATTTACGGGCCCACGTCTAGTTTATAACTAGACTGCCTAGTACTAAAGAGGTGATTAATTGTTCTGCAAATAATTTCTGGAAGCTGCGTTTCTGTTCCTGAAAACAAACTTGGTTGGAAAATGAAGCTTTTAAGAGAGCTGCTGAGAGAAGGCAAACAATTCTGTGAGTAGTACGAATGGAATATTGACGTGAAAAGCAGGCATATCATTTGCTTTTGGTTTTAGATACTTCAGTTTCTGTCCCATCTTCTGAGTGGCAGGTATAAATCTAGAAACAATGTTTGAGTGAACATATGAATCAACTGGTCTAATGTCAAAATTAGAATGCCTCTGGATTTAAATAACCCGTTTTTTTAAAAGTGTCTATTGCATAAACCCAGTAGGAAATTTCTAATGAAGATATTTGAAGATTTAGACCCTTTATGCACATTATCTGTATCTACTTGGTTATTTTAGATTAACACATTAACAGCTGATCAGTAATAAGTATCTTCAATCTGCTTTTAGATCATGGCAAACGTAACATAAGGTGAGTTAGTAGAGAATCTTATTGCCATTACTTCTCAATTTTTAATTGAATATTCTATCATTCAGGTCACACTTTGTCTGTTTAACTGCTTTTTTAAGTGATGTTGGATTGACATGTGACAATTATTACTGCCTGATATCATCCACAAGCAGGATGTGATCTGAGCAAAGGTAGGGTGCAAAATTGGAGTAGGAATATTTTATAATGCAATTAAATATTAACCTTTTTCACTGAGTATAAATTACCATTATTGTATACATCTTATCCAGTTTTATTGGTAAATATTTAAAAAGTAATTTATTGTTTAAAAATGATCAGTTTTGGCAGGTAGGTGTAATTTTTTACAGTTAGGAGATGATGATCTGTATTTCCATTATCTTCAGATGGTAACTTCTGTTTCTGCAAAAATCAAGTACAAAGAGTATTACTTCTGAAAATGTTGCATAAAGGTAGAGAATAGCCGTACAGTGTTAGTTTAAAGTTTTACGTCATCACAAACCCCTTTCTTTTGCATGGAGTATTTGTTACATTTGGTGGAAGTCAAGTTTGTAAGGGGATTATTTTTGAAAATACACCTTTAATAATGTAAGATCTTAAGTTTGCTGCATCCTATTTAAATTTTACATGCAATATTAAATCATTATTGCTATTGGTATTCATTTAGCTATGGTAATAATAAGTTGAATATGGAAATAAATACTGCTGCAAAACACTCTGTTTTTTCCAATCATCCAGGAAGCTGAGTACCAAACACTTAATTTTTTAATAAAATGTTAAAATATCAATAGTTGCGACTGCTATTGAGATGCTGAAGAGATGCATTTAGTTTAATATTATCTATTTAATTTTGATGGAATGACAATTGAGAAGGAAATTTCTTTGTAATTGAGACTCCCAACAATAGTTCTTATAATTGGTTTTAGTCATGGCTTTTAGTGTGTAATAGGGGTCAGATATTGATCTCGGTAAAATAAAACTTTCTATGGGGACCATTAAATCATTTATTCTGTGCTGGCATCGGTGTAAGTTATTACTTAACTTGTCATTGTTACAACCAAAATTTCCTTTGAAATCATTTACTGCTCTATGGGATTTTTAACTGTGTTAATTAATATGATTATTGGTTACTTCCTAGTAATTAAATATCTAGGATGACTTCGGGGATCCTGTGCCTTTGTCCATTAATCTGTCATTTACAGTAATAATATCCAAGATGTCAGTATCAATTCAACCTTTATAGACTCACTATTATTAATTTATGCCGTAGCTATTTCAGTCCTTAGGATACGCAATAAAAAGGATCCCAGCTGCTGCGATCACAAATCACACGCTGGGTCTAGAGGCACCCATTTCTTTTCAGCTTTATACGATGTTTTATTCATTCTTCATTTTCTGTTGTTTATTTCTACGTTGTCAAATCTGCTGTTTTTAATAAGCAATAGAATATTAAGAGCTCGAAAGGATGGAGCGATTCGCTTTTGGGACAGTGGCAGATGCTTTGATGCTTTCTGCACTCATCGTGTTGCCACCCAACATCAAAAAGGAAAGTGGAGAAACAGCAATTTTATCCATTACCAAGTCTGACCAATATAACGTCGAGAATTGCATAGGTAGCTTATGTTATAACGTTAAATAACTCCTCGTCCATAGATAGAAATCAAAATTAAATATGTCAAGAAGGATCTGTTTTCAAAGGACACGTTTTTAAAAGTTGATTGTGCTTATTAATATTTTTCTTTTTAAATCGCCAGGAAGTGTAACTTCTAAATGAAGTGAAGTACTTTTCCAGGCTTTGTTTAAAAGATCTGAGGTTGCTGTGTTTGCTTTACACAGAAGTCAAAGATACCCCTACTATTTAAAAGTAAAGCAGTGCTCCACAATATTTCAGAGTGGTGTTTGGGTCTTTAGTTGTTGTAAAGTAAACAAATTATCAGAGTTAGATTTCCAAGCTGAATATTTCCATTTCCTTCAAATGCATCTTCTGGCAACTATTAAATCTATTGTTGCAAGGTAATACTTGAAAATCTCATACCAATTTAAACTTCCATTTGTTTGCATTAAAGTAATTGTGTTTTACATTTAAACATATATTATCTAGGTTGATTACTGCCTAGCTGTATTTTTTTATGGGATGTACATGTAATGGGAAGTGAAAGTTTGTTTAGTTGTATTTTTTTTTTCTTTTTAAAACATGTCAATGTTTTTAGAGTTCATACGTAACCAAACATATAATTGCCAACCCATACACATACTTGCAGACAGATTTCAAAGCATCAGGTAACAAACCGTAACTACAAGTAGTTTGGGGAATGGCTCCCAGTGACTGAAGTGCTCTCCTCACCAGTGCAAATGCTGAGTAGAGCAAGTGGTTTGGGGGAACGCGTTTGCACCCAGGGTACATGGCAATGGAAAGAAAATATCGACAATGTGGAAGAAAAGAGGGATTGTTTTGTTGTGCAGTTGCTACTTGCCATTTGATTTTTTTATCAGTTATAGGATAACTTGGAAATAATTTAGGATCTTGGATTTAATGAATTTTACTCTTGCAGTACTGGATTTTCTCTCCTGGAGGCGTTTCACTTTTCTTTAGTTCGTTCCAGCGTAATAACCTGTTTGTTTGTAGCCTGTTGAAGTGTTAACACGTTTTCGAAGTTTCCCAAGTCAGGACGTGGGGCTGTGCTGACGGGTGAGTGGGACAGTGGTGCCCAACAACAGGATGAGGGGCAATGGGCACAGACTGAAGCACAGGAGGTTCCATCTGAATATGAGGAGAAACTTCTTTCCTTTGAGGTGCCAGAGCCCTGGACCAGGCTGCCCAGAGAGGTTGTGGAGTCTCCTTCTCTGCAGCCATTCAAACCCGCCTGGACACCTTCCTGTGTGATCTGCTCTGGTGAACCTGCTTTAGCAGGTGGGTTGGACTGGATGATCTCCAGAGGTCCCTTCCAACCCCAACCGGTCTGGGATTCTGTGACAGAGACTTTTGTGTGGCTTAGAGCAACTCATAGCAGCTTAGGGCAACCCACGGTAGACTTGATGAAGCTGCAGAAGATCAGATGTTCTGGTTTTTGCCTGGACAGGGAGGAGGAGACAGAGATCCAGGGCTGGTGTGCAATGAGACAGGAGAGAGATGAATGAGGAGTGAACTCCCAGCCAGCTCCAGTCCTTGGTGGAGAGTCTGGCTCTGGATATCTCTTCTGCAAAGCAGAATTAGTTGCCTCTTGTCACTCCCCATCTGACTTGCTTCCCAAACCCAGAGTGTCCCCTGTGTAAGAAAGAGGGCAAAGACCCGGATCAGAGGATCTCAAACTATAAAATGTACCCTCATGAGAGGTGCAATGGATGGGGTCGAGCATTTCTGCCAAAACTTACTTAAAACAAGAACTGGATCTTATTGAAACAACTGGGAGCAGAGGGTTTTTTTCAACCTGGAATTTTATTAATCAGCCAGAATGGAAAGTCTTGCACAAATGGAGAACAAGCTTTACAAAATCTTTATCCGTGCGTTTTATTTATTTTTTTTTTTCTTTGACTGGTGGGCATTTCATAGTGAAATAATAGTTCAAAATTAAGGTCCTTAATTAACAAGTGAAGAACTGACCCAATGCCAGCAACAACTGAATCACTAATATCTTAGGCCATCTGTTGTAGAATTGTCAGATAATTCAGGATTTGACATTTTATTCCCTTTATACAAATAATTTTCATTTTGATCTTGACACAGAGAAGCTAACAGTCTCCATCCAGATACGCAACAATGTCAGATAAAACAAAAGCACATGTTGTACTTTCAGTCTATTTTAAGACTTCGTTTTTCAGAGGAGAGTTTTTCATTTGTTGTTGAACTGTAATATAATTGCAAATATACTCATCTTGGAGTACTGAACTCCTGATGTTATTTATTCAAGCAAAAGACATTTACATTTAAAAATCTAATTATATATAGGGAGTGCTGTTCTTCAATTATATTGAAATATTCAGGAAAAGATTGCAGGGTCTTTGTGTTTGATGGGCAGTCTTTGAACTTCTGGAGAAATAACAGCAGTCAAAGCAAGGTTAACATTTACCTCTCCTTGACAGAAATTAATGCCCCAGTTCCTATATTTTTCCAAATATACAGATTTCATAACTATGAAGTTAAATATTTTTTTACCTGGTTTAAAATTTCTTTATGTACAAGAAATTAAAACATAAAGACCATGAGACCGTGAGATGTACTCTGCATTCTTGGTTCTTTACACAGAAAATTCCTGTGATCATGTTGGAGACCAGTGTTTGCTTTTGGCTTAAGTCTATTTGTTTCAAGGGGATTTTCAAAACAAAGACTTATTTTGTTGGCTACTTGCTGTGTTGTCTCAGTGAAAAATAGTAACTGAGCAAAATACAGATAAAGTTGTGATCAGATGAATGAAAAGTGGCAGAGGCATGTGGGCAGTTATACTGAAAATAGATTTGAAACAAGAAGCTTAATGTCAATGGTGAGAAATGTGTTAGTTTACGGAATTATTTTCTTTCCAATTTTATATCGTAACGTTGCGTAGACATTGTGCTAAAATGGTGTTCAAGACTTTGCCAACTAAATCCTTTAGAAAACAGGAGAACAATATACCCCATATTTAATAGGAGAACTAGAGTCACTTGGTTCTCACCTCTCCTCATGGAGAACTGAATTGCTAAGCCAGGCTTAAGCCAGGCTTTTTGCTGGGTTTAGGGGATTTGTTTTCCAATTAGTGCCACTAAAAAAACTGAAGGAGCAAGGAGGAGTAAGTAATGGTCTGCAGAGGGTTCAGGCGTCATCTTGAGGAGGAGGTAAGGAAGATGTAAAGAGGACAGGAGAGGACAGCAAGTATTGTGAAGCTCCTAAAAGAAGGAAAATGTGAAATAGAGTTCCACAGCAATGAAAACAGATTCTAAGAGCAGTTTTTGCACAGTGATCCCTGCAGATCATCTGATAAACACCCTTTATGAGTAGCAGTTTTGGAATCATTGGCCTGCAGAAGATTTGTGAACAACTTGGACTGTGGGTAACCAAAGGTGTCCCAGTGAGTCCTTCATGGAAGAATTCTGTGTTTTTCCTCCTGGATGCAATAGTGCAAAACTCTGTTTGTTTTTCTCCAGGTGCTCTGATTCCAGCCAACAGTTATTTTGACATGACTGTAGGAGCTCATAGTACACCAGAAATCGATGGGAAGTTTGTCTAATTGATGTACGTTTCTGTCGAGACATTGTTAAATTCAGCTTTATGGCAGAATGTGCCTTGGAAAGCAGCACAGGTGACTGCTGCCGGGCGGCGAGGGGATGTCTCCTCTTATTTTCAGTGACAGTGTGATGTTTCTCATTGGGAAGAAGCATCATGCTTCTCTCTGACAGGAGATCAATACATTAAAATGGTTCAAGAGTTCCTTGAAGAAGCATATTCAGTATGTAGGGAGACAGTGTGCCACTGCCACGTCTCTTCTACAAGGAGTCCTATGAGGAATAATTCTTATTTCAGTTTCATCATCTGCCTGGTAACTGGTTAAAAGGTTTGAGGATGTTTGAGGATGGAAATATAATACACAACGCTGCTTCTCTTCTCTCCCATCCTCAACTTTCATCCAGAACCAGGGAGCGCATTTGTTGAGAAGTGCAAGCTACTTAGTCTAGCTTTCAGTCGTATTATATATTTTCTAAAAGTCTCTACTTAGTTTGTGAGAGAATATTAGATTCAGGGTTTTGGCCTCGTCTTTGACATATAAAATGTTATGGACTCAAGATAGTTTAAAACTTTTAGATTAAAAACTACCCTCTTCAGTAACAGGATCATTCTAATTAATCAAGCAGGGCTAACCTTCAAGTTAATATGGGCTGGAAATTTTATTTCCTAGTGTAGCAGGGGACTGAAATGAATTTCCATTAAAGACACTTATGGTCTTATCACTTTCCAGACCAGCTGCCAAGTGCACTTCTTGCTTGATATTTCTTCTGTAACAAGGTACAAACCAGCATATATGTTCAAATAAGGAAACTACAAGGCTACGAATACAGCTCTCTTCCCAGATATGAGAGAGAATAAACTGTGAAAATTTATAGTTACATCACTTATATTGCAGAACGATACTGAGATACTATGATGAATGTAGTTGCACTAAAACCTTTTTGGAAAAAAACAAAATAACTTGTTGCATATGCCAGCTTTTGGGTGTACAAAATGTAGGGATCTTGGACCCTGATGGGAGCATGAGGAAGCTTTCTGGGGTTTCTAACAACTACTTAATGATTTTGGTGCGTGAAAACATAATCCCTTTTCCACAACCATTCTACAGTAAAGCTGAAACAGTTTTGCGTTGAAGCACATCTCGAAAACCAAGCAAACTGCTGCTCTGCGACATGCGAGAGCTCCTGAATGGGACATGCGAATGTTGAGATAAAGAACACAATTCTCAATTTTTTAGGTCTTCTCTTGATAAAGGCCACATCTCAGCACTGTGTGTGAACGGAAGAGGGGAAAATCCAGTTTAAAAACCATGCCCCGCTTGTCTCTGAACAGCAGATGCAGCAGAACTCCATAGTGAAGCAGCCTGGAGTGACTCTGGTTCTCTACCTTCCCTCTATGGAACAAAAGAAAGAGCTTAAATGTTGAATGTAGGCAAAACATAATCAATTTGAAAATGAATAATGTATGCTAATGTTTGTTATAGTATTTCTTATACGATTGTCAGTCACTCTCAGGAGCATCAGTCTATCTAATTGTACTTTTAATTCTTTGTTTCCCCGCACTTAATTGCGTTAAAGGATACTATATCCTAGTCACTAGCATTCATCTTCTACGTAAGCAATTCCTGTAATTGCGATGGAGATTGCTTATAGAATTTAGCAAGGTGTGAAAACGCTCTGCATCGCTGTGATTGAGATGAGAGCGTAGTTAGCTGGAAATTTCTTAATGAGATGTCATGGCAGGAGATGTAGTTTGACACCAAAATGCGGGGGAAAGAATTGCCAATTAAACAATTTCTCTAGTTGAGTACGAAAGTTGATTGCGGGAAGACGGTCAGCGATGCCTTTGAGGCTGTTTCCAGGAGTTCAGGGGTGAGGGACCCACAGTGGGAAATCATCTTGTAATTACAGTTTTAGGTATTTTTGTAGAGTTCAGTGGTATTTTCTGTTTTGCCAAGTAGATGTTGTAATAGATGGGCTTTTTTAGCTACAATTTACAGCACTTGCAAACTGGTTTTCATCTATAAAATGCAACAGTGCGGTGTGGTTGTGCATCCATGGATGTCCTGTCATTGGAAGGGTTCAAGGTCAGGCTGGATGGGGCTCTGAGCAGCCTGATCTGGTGATGATGTCCCTGCCCATGGTGGGGGTTTGGACTGGATGAGCTTTAAAGGTCCCTTCCAACCCAAACTGTTCTATGGTTTATGGGTCTGTAGGTAAAGGTACAAAGCTTGACAAAGTTGGCTTCAATTAAAACACAAAGGGTAATACTTTCCAAGTAAATGGAACTTGTCAGTTGTTTGGTCCTTTGTCTTATATTGCCTTATCTCCAAGTTTTTATTCCTTAATAAGGAGGGAAAACGTTTTGCCAATATCTACTGTTACACTTGGATTATTTTTTTTTATTCTTAATGTAGCTCTACCCGCTCATTAAAGAAAGTTAGCTTTTCTGACCCCACAAACTTCCAAAGGCTTTATGTATAAGATACACAATTCTACTGATAGCCACAATGTCAAAAAAATGTACAAATGCTATTACTAAATATTATTAATGATCATGTGTAAATCGCACAGTTGCGTATGTTTTCTGGGAAATGTAGAGTAAATGCACTTGATATTTACTGTTTTACTGTTTTTAGATGGTGGGAATTGTCTTCTCATTAAACTGGGAGAAGGCAATGGGCCAGCATTTGCATTGCAGTTAAAAAACCAAACACATGTAGTTTATTTATGGATGTGTTCAATTTCTTAAAAGTGCGTTTGTAATTTATGCACTACTGAAAAATGTAGTTTTACCAGGACACCTAAGTAAGCAACAGATGAACACCCAGACCAGGTATCTTTTATTCTAACTATGATGAGTTGCCATAGTCTTAAGTGTAGGAGGTATAGTAGCAAAGCTTTATCCTTAATATTTCATTTTTTCAACCAGAATGCAGTGGGAAACACAATCTCTGGACGTCTCATCATGCAAGGTGTCTTTTTTTTTCTTCTTCTTCAAATAATTCAGGAAAAAATTTAATATCTGCAGTAGTTACTTAGTTAAACAGTTAAACTTCCTTTCTTAAAGACTATAGAGTGCATTCTAATTAACACAAACTATTATGAGTTTATATTTACCTCTCTTAAAAATGCCTTATGGGAAGGATGTCAGGTGTATCCAATCTAGTGCTATAGTACTGCACATTTTGAAAATATGAGATGTTAGCTTTTTGTATTAAAACAAGAAGTTTATATTCTAAGGTTTGTAAACAATATAAATAAACCCGTATTTTTGTGGTGCTGATACTGCTGCTGGTGTGTTGCTGCCACAGGGCAGTAATATGGACAAATAAAAATGTGGCCAAGAGCTGTATTTGCATAATATGAGTAGGGTTATTTCCCTAAAATACGTATTAGGTTAAAAAGCAGTTTAGAAGAAATGAGGTGCAACCATAATATTTAAATATCACCCCAACAGTTTAGTGTTCAAGTGTAAAGTATTCAATCTCGAAAGATGTTTTCCCAGTATATACACGCTTTCTTCCAGCAGCCTGTGTGCACATATACGATGTCCTAGGATATTTGGTGCAGAGATAAAACTAACACAGGTCCCACAGTTCTTTTTCTAACCTTAATTAGCCTTTACTATTTTTCTAATCAGAATGTCGTCAGGCATAATTTCTCACCCACTTTTAGAATCTGGCTGCTTTCTTTTTACCCCACTCTTTCGCACCGAACAAGCATATGTTATTTTAATCAGTAGTTTTGATCTGTAAAACGCAGGTTTTTGGACGTCCATGGGCTGCTTCTAATGGGAGAAGAGGAACCAGTTTCACAAGTGGAATCCACACGCAGTCCGTGTACCTGGCGTTTGGATGTGGGGTTGTGTCTTTCTGGGAGGAATGAAAGAAAGAAGGGGCAATAAATCAATGAAAGGTTAAAAGTAATCTGTTCTCCCTGCTGGTTCGAATCCTTTCTAGCAATAGAGGTTCATGAAACGCACCAGTAATTGTTTCCTTTCCTAGAGAATTCATTAGCTGAGGCTTTGGCCTCTTTATTGTCATAAGCGATGGCTAACTCCTTGCATCTTGTTATGCCTTCTCAGGTGCATTTAAGTATTAAACACATATTATTTGAGTTTCTTTTCCAAATAATGAAAATCTTGCATTTTGAATTATTTTCTGCAGAGGCAGTCCAGCTTCACCACTGTTGTCTTTCAAAATCTCTAAGATTTGTATTTCGTTCGTTTGCACACTTACTGTCAGGTCTTGCATCCAGCTCCCCAAAAGCCTGTTCAGAAAACACTGAGTGGAGATTGATCTTCTTTCAATGTAATTTTCTTTCATTTCAGACTTCAGGAAAACACACAGAAGCGATTGCTTTAACACTGATCTAACAACCCACTTATTTGACATTTTTAAATGGTTTCCACTGGGGAGTTGTTAAGTACTTTGCGGAACAGTCGGTATCGCGGTATCTCTGTGCGCTGGGTATGTCTGCGTGTGTTGCTTTACACACCAAACCGGTGGTGGATGAAATTAAGATTATTGCACCCATCGGGTTGTCTGAGACAAAGAGGCAAAGCCAGGAATTCAACATATGAGTGAATCAGATTCATAATCTTAGAAAGACCGCGCCAGTCTCCTCATTTTCATTTCCTTTAAGTCTGTTCATGGGAAGGACTGAGGCTCGTCCCAGTCTTTCTGAAGAAGGTTGTACTGAATACCTGAAACGAAGTTTTTAGAAATTCTGTTTGATGAGAAGCGTAGCTGTAACATTGCTCAACTTCTAAGGACTGAGTGTTTTCCGAAATTAAGGACATCTTTTTAATTTTACTTTAAAATGTAGGTATCTCAGGTAGGTAGTCTTTAATAATTTTCTAATGATAGTCTGAGCTTCTGAATTAAGTTTTATTCGTGACCTAGAAATCTGAGTTAGCAGAGATGCTTCCCATCTGTCTGTAGTCACACACATCTGCAGCAATACATTTTCAGTAGCGCGTAATTTTTGGCTTGTGGACAGATCTATAATTGAGAGAGAATGCGACTAAGAAAAAAAGCTTTGGAAAAAAACCCACAAACTTATGGCGAAGACAAATTTCTCATAAAAAAATTATGATGACAGAATTACTATCAGAAACTCTTCTCCTGTTTTCACAATATTCCCTGTCAAAAAGGCAGGTTTATAATCTTGTGGCATAAAAAGAAGGGCTTATCATGATCAAATTATTGCACTACATTTTGGAGGATGTTTTATTTGATACTATAGTCATTTGATTAAAAACATAGAATAGTATTAAAAAGTTATTCGCAGTAGTAAAAAATAGTGGACAGTAGGTCAAAAACCCATAAGCTTTGTTTTTAATGGCGTGCTGACAAGGGGCATTCTCGGCCTTATTTTGAACGTTTTTATTATCAGGAAAAACCCCTTCACTGATAAATACAGTAAAAATTGCTGATGCAATTAAGAAAACGGAGATGGAAGTGCTGCAGAGCAATCAAGTTTGCTTTGATAAGCTGTGCTCTATCAAATTGTGTTCAAATTTTAGGTCATAAATACAGAATGAGAGACTGTTGGCTGTATGCCCAGGGCAGAGAACCCCATCCTAAAAAGCAGTAGCTTTGTTTGCACTGGGGATGAACAAACTGCTGAACCAAATACAGTATCTGTTCATCTTAGGTGTGGTCTTTGAATATGTCCGAGGATGGTGAAGGAGACCGGTGAAGGTTCTTCTGCACTGGACATGAAAGCAGCTGCTCCTGCAAGGCTTTGTCTTGTTCTTGCACTCGCAGACCCGTGCTTTAGTGACTTGCTGTTGAATTTAAGGATGCAAAGGTTCACCACAATTCGGCATCAGAAACATGACTTTCTAGGAGAGTGCCAAGGAGCTTGGTGTCTTCTGGAAGAAGGTCAAGGGGTGGTTTGGTGATACCCAAGAGGTACCTGTGCAAAGAACGCCAGGGGGTTCTTCCATCTGCCAGGCAAAGCCGTAAGATCTGATAACTGGAAGTTTAAGCTAAACTGACAATTGAGCAAAACCAGCCACTAATAAAGGACACTTGTTGCTGGAAGAGCTCACCATGTGCGGTGGAGGGGTCTTCAGCACTGACAGGTTTTTTAAATTCTGATGTTTTTGTAGGTGTCTCTTACAATCTATGTTGGAGACACTATCAGTTTGAAGATTCCACCAGTATCTTTTAGCCCAAATAGTACGAACTCATTTAATTTATTTTGTCTGAGGATGTTTTTTGTTCATCCCTGTGAGCTGTGGACCTCACTTTCTGCAAGGCTGGATCCATCTGGTTTTGCAGTGGATCTCCGCAGTTCCTAGGAATGCAAGGTGTGCCCATGTGTTGGAAGGGGCTGGAGGTCCATCTGCCCTGGCTCCAAGAGTGGCCAATACAATAGACTTCAGGAAAGTCCTGTGCTTGTTCTGCTCTTGCAGAACATGCTCTGCTCTTGCTCTTCATGAAGCATCTCCTTCCATGGGAGCTGTGGGATGCTGAGCTGAATGGACATTCGGTCAGCGTAACACAGCACAGCAACTGCTACGGATGCGAACGAAGCAAACGTAGACTGACATTTTTCTTGCCTTGGGGTTTTCTTGCCTGCTTATGGATTTCTGCATTTCAATCATGGCCGTTATGATCAGAGACCACTGATGGGTTTTCCATAAATTTGTCTAATTCTGTTTATGAACCACTTAAAGTTTTGGCATCCACGATACCTGTGACACCAGATTTTGCAATTATTTATGCGCTCCATGACCAAGCGTCCTGTTGTTTTTAATATGCAGGCTTACTATTTCACTGTGTGCTCCCTGGACATTGAATTGAGACACGGTGCATATTTAATATGCATTTGTTGTATTCCCCACAGTTGTGTCTCCTTTTTCAGTGAGTTATTCCGTGCCTTGGGCCGTATTTATTGCCTGTCTTGGCACTTTTTCTTGTTCTCCATCTTTTTTGAGATAGCTGCGTCCTCAATTTCAGTAATGCCATTACGTTTGGGGTTTTAGTCCTTTTCTGAACAGCATCTAACATTCCTTTTGGTGGCTAATTCAGCAATCATTTCACTTTTGTGATTAATTTATTGATCTTGAAGCTCCCTGTACAGTTTCTCTTAGACTGTACTGACATCTAATGGTAAAGGCAAAGTGGCTTAACTACACTTAAAGGCAAGATAGATTGCCTGACAGGCAAATAGAATTATATATTTTCTCCTTGGCTCAGTATTAATTTTTGTAAGACAAGATGGAATAACTTCAATTCTTGCACAGAAAGTCTGGCCTAATACTATTTCTTCTGGCAATTAATCTCTTTTCGTTCCACTCTTTGGGCCACACATATTTTTAAATGTAGCTTAAATCTTTGCAAGAGTAGTTTTGAGTACAGTGAAAGTGATGTGATGTTTTTATGCTGCAGAAGTTTTTAGTATAAGTCATAATATCTTCAGAAAAGGATAGCAGCATGACATAAAATATAAGAACAAATGCTGTCTTGAAGAACTTTAGAACAGGATGTGCCAGTGTTGTTGTAGCAGTCTTACTATTGCTGTGTTTTGAAAAAAACATGCAAACAAAAGTCTTTGTCCTCTTTTTCTCACATCCTCCTGTTTGAAGTTTCTCTATATTTTTAATGGGGCATTTTTCAAACTCATCACGGTAAGTACTGTTGAATAATACTTTTGAACTTTAGCAAGAAAAAAAAATGAGTTCAGATATTAATCTTAAAGTTATATTCTATGTTTAGGGTATAGTACACCATATAACTTCAGTGAGACATAAGCATCACCTAACTTGCATTATGAAGCCGCATTCCTCTGATCCCAGATTTTTGTTTTATAGGGAACCAACACTGCTGCCACGGACACTAAAAACATTCAGCTACAAACTGTAGAGTTTTTTCGAGTAATGTGTTTCTCTCATACATCATCAGCTTTATTTTTGCTTTTTGCAGTCAGAGTCTGTCTCTTGCCATAGCCTCAGAAAACTGATTTCTTTACTATGTAAATGCATCTTTGCTTTTATTTGAACATTTAGCTAATTTATCTGACTTAGTATTTTTACATGTCTTTTTACAGCCTGTTGTTTATCAACTTCATATTATCCTCCTTTTTTGCCAAACAAAAGGTACTTTGCTTCACACTACAGAAATATTTTGAATTTTCGATAAGTTTCCATTTCTCAGTAATAGCTTTCTTGCAGTCTAAGTTGTCTTCAGTTTATGTTGTAGCCTCTCCTTTTCCCAAAAAAAGAGGAAAACTTGAAATTTAATTTCTAAGGAACGTCAATAATTGTTATAGGGTAATTCTTATTTGTGGGTTGTGCATTGAGTTAGGTTTGCAGAAAAGCTTATTACTTCATGCTTTGGGAAGAGTGAAGTCCATAAAGTGGATTTCAGATTTCTAGGCTGTATGATTTAAAGTTTTACTCTAGTGCTTTGCTTTTCCCTGCACAAGCTGAGGAACCGGTTGTGACACAGAATATCTCAGATGCTGGGGACATCAGACATCCAGCCCTGACCCTGGGGCGCATCCTGCCCGGCCTCCTGGTCATTGCACTGAACAGATATTCGAACACCAATGGGCGAGGGGAAGAGAAACAAAAAAAACCCAAACCGTTTTGTTTCTCACTTGTTCAGGTGAACAAACGTGAGGTAAAGCATTGACATTGGTGGTTATAGAGTTGCGATGACAGTCAGTTGGAGAAGGCGCACTGGTGTGGCCTCGCCTGGAGCACTGTGTGCAGGTCTGGGTGCCATAGGATAAAAAGGATGGAAAGATACGGGAGAGTGTCCAGAAAAGGGTATGAAGTTGGTGAAGGGTTTGGAGGGGAAGTCTTATGAGAAGTGGCTAAAGTCAGTTGGGTTGTTCAACCTGGAGAAGAAGAGACTGAGAGGAGACCTCATCATGGCTGCAGCTTCCTCACAAGAGGAGGAGGAGGGGAAGGCGCCAAACTCCTCTCTTTAGTGACCAATGACAGAACCCGAGGGAATGGCAGGAAGATGTGCTGGGGAGGTTCAGGTTGGACATGAGGAAAAGGTTCTTCCCCCAGAGGTGCTGGACACTGGAACAGGCTCCCCAGGGAGGTGTCACGGCCCCAACCTGACAGCGTTTAAGAAGAGACTGGACAACGGCCTCAGACACATGGTGTGAACTGTGGGGTTGTCACATGCAGGGACAGGAGCTGGACTGAATGATCCTTGTGGGTCCCTTCCAACTCAGGGCATTCTATGATCCTTCTGCACGGTGAGCAGCCCCGGTTGTTGTGAGGTTACTGTCCAGCTCACCAATGACTGCGACAGCTTTACCATGAAAGCTGAGGTACAGTTGACTTGGATATAAGGAAGAAATTTTTAATTATGAAGGTGTTGGGGCACTGGAACTGTTGCCCAGAGAAGTTGTGGATACTTCATCACTGGACGTGTTCAAGGCTGTGTTGGATGGGGCTTTGAGCAACCTGATCTAGTGAAAGATGTCCCTGCTGCTTATGGTAGGACGGATGGACTAGATGAGCTGTTTACTATCTGAAACAAACAGTTTCTGCAAAATGTATAATTATTTAGGATAATTGACATATTTATAAAACAACATTTTCGTTACTTATTGTTTCCAGGGCTCTGCAGAATGGACATTTCGAGGCTTCTGAGGTGTCATGGAAAACAGATCAATTTGAGCGGGAAGGAAAGAAATGTATTTAAGCCATCAAAAACTGATGACAATGTAATATCAAATATAAACTAACTTACAGTTTTTCACATGATAGTCTTATATTATACCTTTTGAAAGCCAACAGTAGAAATAAAAAATATTTCACTAATGTACTTTCAGACCAAAAAACGCATATTAGAATGTTTCTGTTAAATGAAGATTGAGATTCCCATGGGTTACGTGAAGGTTCACATCCTTATTTTTGATGTGTTAATGATCTTTCAGTCTATTCTGTGAATTTCATTTCTGTTTTGGATTTCTTACGCTTTAGCATCTGATTTGGGACGGCCGAGAAATCCTCCCGTGCAAAAGAAGCTGACAGCGAGGAAGAGCCAGAAATCGGCCTTTTGCTGTTCCTGGCTTTACAGGTGAAAGTCTGTGCTCAGAACAGTTTATTTTCTGAACCATTTGGCGAGTGGGACTAACTTGTTGGAGTTTATGCACGATACAGTTGACACGTTTTTCTGGTAGAATTTCCCACCTGTTCAGATTTAGTAGAAAGGTGATCTGATCCATGCAAAATTCTCCCATTAGACTGAAGGAAAGGAAATGGTCCTGACTGCACGCTGCAACCTTTGGGGTTTGGTGGGAGCTCTTTTCTAGTCATTTCGAGTTTGTCTCCTAACCTACGGGTGTGCGTGGAATTAGCTTACTAGTTTGCCTTTAATTAAAAAAAAAATCCTTAGTTTGCTTCCTTTACATCCTCTTTGGAGAGAAGATCATGGGGTTTGAATGGACTTTGCTTCAAATCGTCTTGCAGCTCATGTTCATCCTTTACTCCATTGCCAGTGTCATCTGTTTGCAAAGCTGAAAGTGAAGTTGACTTATTTACTGATCATTCCTGTTTTAGCCTGTAGGATTTGCTCAGTCTCCTATAAAAACGGTGGAGATTCCCTTTTCCTTTTATCTCGAAGTCTCGGAAAGAGTGAGACTCTTCCTTACTAAAGAAAGAGCTAGAAGCTCCAGATTGCAATACCCAGAGGCGTATTCTCTTTAAAAATATTTTCAGATACTGGAAGCATCTGCTTAACTGAAAGAAAAAAAAAATGTGAATATTGTTTTCAACAGTGTATATTTTAATCGAACATTTGTATTGCTCGAAAGGATTCTTTATATTGATGGTATCTCAGATGGCTTTGTAGCCAATACTTGACATATATGATAAGCACTATATATTCTTAAATCACTTGGATTCTTACTTTATCTTAAAATACTGAACTACGGAAGTCTAATCTTAAATACTTTTTGATATTTTGTGTTCTGTTTTTTAATTCACTAGGCAGTGTGCTTGTATTTTTAGTGAATTTCTCAAATACAATTATTCATGTTGTAGTTTAGTAATTGCAGTAACTAATGCTCCCATAATTATATGGTTTTTGTTTTGCTGGGAAATGCTTCCCATATCATCATCTTCTCTTTGTGTTAGAACATGAAGTATAATAAAACTGTATGAGGGTTAAATTTAGAATTGTGTTAAGACGTTAATTTAATTTTTTGCTCAAAATTTTTTTTTTTGAAACTTATGACAGCTTACTATGACTAAAATAATTTTAAAACAACGTTTAAAAGAAAAAAAACTACTTGATTTATATTGTACATTTTGAAGCTACTGGGGACAGATAGAAAACATCTGGTGACACTTTAGTGGTAGGTCAGCGGTTACAGATGGTCTGGTTTTTACAGCTGTCATCCAGCTTTGTACGTAGAATGACTACAGTGGAAAAATCTCTTGCTGAATGGATAAACAAAACAGCACAAGGAGGCCAGCAGGCAGATATGTTTCTACAAGACGGGAAATTAAATAAGCTATACAAATTTAAACCAAGATTAGTATTTAAAATGTTCATTATATTCTGCTTTCTGTTTCTTATCCTCTAGATCTTTCTATATGACTATTGAAGGAAGTAGATAATAAAGCAGAAGAGATAAGCATATAAATTAAAGACTAATTTAGGCCTGATCTTCTACGCAAGTTTGGGGTGTTGGCTTACGGAAAGGCAGGTGGTTATGTAGGGAGTTTTCAAGGTTTTAAAATGCATGTTAGATTCGGCGTAATGCTTGTACAATCTTATAACAGAGCCACATTCAATATTGAAGAACGTTGTATTTTGTAAGAATAATCAATGTTGGGAAATGTAATAGAAAATTCCCAAAATGGCAACATTCTTTTTGTTTTTCCAAGAGAAGAAACTGGGCTTCTGCATTCTTCATAAATTTTTCTCCTCCCGTTCATGATGGGATGTTATATTCAGCTGGAGTCAGACTTTATGGAAAACTGGAGAAGAATCTTGAATTTGAGGGTAAAGAAAATGGTGTGGAGGGAAAGCGGACGATGAGGCTGAATAAAATGTTAAAAGCATGATGAATATTGCACATTAACTCCATTTTTAAATGAAAATAAACACAAAGAAAGGAACCTTGATAAAGGTCCAAATGCGCCAAGCAGGGTAGCGCTGGTAAAGATACCTATTGTAATGCAAATGTGCGGTTCTTGATATTCTGAATATTTTTCTTTATCATTTCACTCAGAGTGCATAAATCCAAATGTGCTTATGTTTGGTTTTAGAAAAGTTTAGCCCCTAGAAAGAAACAAGCGGATTTCCAGGTTCAGTCACTTGTAAGGCCATTTAATTCCATCCGCTGGTGTTGGAAGCTGTTGGGCAGGAATAAAAAGAAGCGGGGAAGTGGATTATTTGGCTCGTTTTAATGTGCCCCGTGCTTGTTGTGCAGCGTTCGCCAAGTTTGCTTCTCAAAGTTTGAGGTATTGGAAGGGGGATAAAACTGCTGCTCCGATTCTGCTTTGTAGCTCTGTATACTCAGCTTTACCTCGCGTGCGTTTTATCATCTACTGCTGTGATTAGGTTTGTGTTGAGGGGTTTTTCATCTCTCTCCCCCCATCTCCCTTTTGTGCTCCGCGGTGGTTTGGCTGGAATTGCAGAGGGCTTGTTGCAATACCCATCCGCTGCCTTGCCCGGCTACGCGCCATCTGAAAAGTGCTTGGTTGAATTTGCTGCCAAAGAGCTCGCCTAGTCATGCGTAAACCTGCTTTAAACGCCACTTGGTTGGTAGAGACGTTGGCGTTGTGTTTTGTCACCGTCACACATTTTCTCAGGTCTGTGCCCCTTGAATTGTTTCCTTCAACTTCCAAGTATCAAACGTTGGGTTTATTTTATCGCCAAAAGCTTAAAAGTTAAGAATGAAAAGAGTATTTTATTGATGGCTGCAAGCGTTAGGATGCAAAGGTGTATGTATGGCTTTAGTGTTTTGTTCCCAGTTGGCCACATTTCTGCCAGTTTATGGAAAGGATGTACCTGTTCCTGCCCCAGACCACAGAATCATAGAATTATAGATGCGTTCCTTGGCTGCCGGGGTGTACAGTGAAAGCGGGAAAAAGTATTTGAGAGTGAAAAGGCAGAGAAGAGCAGCTGTCTTGGAGCATTTCTTACACCGGCTTGGCCGAGCTGTGCTCTGTGTTTGCATCGTTACGTGTTTAGAAGACGCTTTGTTGTGAAATACCAGGTTTCCTCATGCGATTTAAGAACTTCGTGCTTTTATTTATCGTTCAAATTACATATAGATCATCTGTAAGGAGGTGGAAAAAGAATATCTGTATTTCAAAGTTTAAGCAATTTCTCGTTCTGTTCACAGGTGAAGTTTCTAAAGGACAGTAAGCATTTCTGACTGGTGGCTGGCTTGAGAAGACCATCACCAAGCTGTGCGGAGACGTTCTTTGCGCTTCCACTCTTATTTCTCTAATGGACAAACACAAAGTGAAGCGGCAACGTTTGGATCGCATATTTGAAGGTTAGACATTTCCATTTCTAACGTTAACTGCGTCGTTTTGATGGATTGCTGGTATTTCTGGAGACTGGAGCTCTCTTCTTTTGGTCATTCAGTGTATTTTAATCGAGTTGCAGTTCCTGTTGAGATGACATTAACTGTGCACAAAGTCTGGTTTCGGGTGAAAGCAGATCTAGACAAATAAAAGCAACTAGTGTGTGAACTCTCTACTATTCTGCGGTTAAGTTTGCTTTCATCTTAGCGTTTCATAACGTTCTACCCATCGTGAATGATTGTGGTTTTATATAAAATAACAATCGCAAAAGGATAAGATGACCTCAAGGCTCTCTAGGGTCTTTCTCTACAGGCTTGCTTCATATACATTGATTAAGCAGCCTATATCTGATCCTAGGAAGGAAGCAGAAAATAAAATGAAAGCAAAACACACACAAAAATACCAGATGACCCCCAAACTTTAATTATTATTAATAAAATTAGTCTGGATTCTAGTGAAAGGAGTGTAGTAGTTTGAGTCAGTCATTTTACCTTGAGTCACAGAGTTGTGTATTCCTGCTATCCTTCACTTGCTTTTAGAGTTGATGTGAAAGGAGCTCAAGGGATAAGGTTTACTTTTTTTAAGAATATACATGAACGATTTTTTATAAATGATTTTTTATATTAAAATGTTAGCTTGTCCTTAACAGGCAAGGGAATAGTTAATTTCTTTACTAACCCATTTTAATACAATGGGAGAAAATGTACAGGCTTCTGAGCACGTGGTCTCTGCATCACATCTAATACTGAAGCAGTGAACTTTTTTCTAGCAGCTGTGTTGGTGCAAGCAACTGATTTCTGTCTCTGTTTTTCCCCTTTTTTCATGCCAATATGAGGGTAACTGTATAATGAGCCAGACCGAGAAGACAACTCGTACTAAAAATAAACTTTTCTGTCGGTATACTTTCCATTTAGGTAAATTCCTCGGTCCAGGTCACTGTCACTGTCACAAGGGGACGGTTGGAAAGGATTGATGGGGGGCACTGGGACCATTTACCCTGATGTAGCCACAGAAAGAGGCATTTCATCAAAATACCAAAGGGTGCAGTTCCACGTTGGTTTAGATGATTAATCCCCCTGTTAGTCTCTACTAAACCCAGCCAATCCTGCCCGTGGTTGCCAGGCCCACACAATTCTCCTGTCCCACCTGGGCTGGTTGGCCAAGCGGTCAGTTGAATCTGCTGGCTGGAGCCTAATCCCTGCTCAGAGAAACGGGGCACCGGCTGCTGAGGATGGGGAATTCGGGACGATTGCCTTTGTTTCTGGGCGGCTCTGCAGTCGGATCAGCTGGAAATGACCCCGGGGTTTGCTGGTGCAGTGCGTGGTCCTCTTCTCTGTTTGCAGCCTCAGGGTTTTAAGCATCAAGTCCCCATCCTTGGGTCTCTGTATCTGACCCCTCAATAAAAAATGCTGAACTTCTACTTGACAGAGAGCTCAGTTTTTTATTATCTTGTTTTGTTTTGGCCTGTGTTGGTGACCAGAATTGGCAAACGGTGAGGAGGATGGAGAAACCTTTCCCTTTTGATGGCAGCTGGCGGTTGGATCAGCTCAACCCGAATCACGGAATCCCAGCCTCCCTTTAGGCTCGTTATATTGTTGAATGGGACAACTTAAGAGAAAATAAAGTCTGTGATGATGTGGGAAGGAATGTTATCAGGGACAGGGGTGACAGCCCGGCAGCCGCTGTGACTGTTTAAAACAGCGGCGGCTTCTGCCAGGCTTCATGATCACATCTCCTGATGCTGTTTAATCAGTGTCTTTTGTCTGCCTTGTTTTTCCCAGCCCTGCACAATTCGCCGCGTCTTGCTGGTCAAATCTGTGCGGCTGTGCAGCGTAGGGAATTGGTCCAGTTGAAAAATAACGTAGGAAAAAAGGTGTTTTTTAGCCACCTCTGCTTCCTAATCCCATTTACCATGTGCTAGACAAATAACCGTGTTGGAAAAACGGAGTGGGAAGACCAGGCATAGGATGATCAGGAGGAGAGGGGGCGAAACAATGGAAATGGAAAAATGCTTGAAATTTTGTGGTTGCAGGAATCCAATTTAGCTTTTTTAAGTGTCCAAGCTGTGTTCCACTCTTGAGTGTGTTTCCAAATGTTCTTTGAGGTTTGTAAACGTGTCTCCGGCTGATGTTTTTAAATCACTATCTCTGCAACTGTGTAAAATGGGATGAAGGCTAAGGGGGCTGGTTTGTTTTAAAAAGGTTTTTCCCTACACATGGTCCTGTTCAGGTTTAAAAATTAAATATCCAGAGTTATTCTCTGATATATGTGCATTCCATAACACAACCTAAATATTTTATGTTTTAGAAATATGTGTAACATTTTACAAAGCTCAGGAAATGTAGTGAGGTGTGTAGCTATTAAAGGTGGTTTATTTTCTCCGCCAGATTTTTTGTTCGTTGTTTGTGTACCGCTTCCTTCTCTTAATGTTTCCCCTTAGAAGAACATTATTTTTAAGATGCATTTTCTTTTTATTCCAAGTTCCACGTAAAACCAGGCTACAACAATTTACTATTACTATGCATTTTTCATAAATTGTTTAAGGGGAAAACTCGTGATTGGCAGACATTAACACATTATTACATCCATAAAGAGACACCGGTGGCATTCTGGTGGTGACACACAGCATTTCATTGCTGCCTGTACCCCTGTTCGAGGAGGGGATGATAATGAATTGAAATTCGGTTTCTGAAAGGTGAGCGGTGTGGGCCTGGTTCCCAAAATGAAACGCTCGCGTTGGGAAGACGCGCACAGGGTTGCACCCAGGTTTTCTGTGCAGGTAATGGATTCCCACAAACGCTCTTCTAAGTTAGACAGTTGTGCATGCACAATGTTATTGAGTTGAACAGCTTTCCTGTGGCTTTAGGTAGTTTGCGCACTTACTTATAGTAACTAACCATGCAAAATAAGCAACAAATTGAACAGGCATCACTGGATTTACTATTACTTGTGGGTGTGGTAGTAATACTACTAAATTTCAGCTGATACTCAATGCAGAAAAAACCCTGATTCTACTACTTTGGCAGCAATTAGTTCTCATTTAATGTAGCTGAGTAAGTAATTTTGTCTCTGAGGTACCTATGATACCATTCCATGATTTCTTAAATATTAAATGGAATATTTGCTTTAATCCTAAAGTTGCTTGTGGTTATATTATCATACCCATTTCAATGGTCTGCCACGTTCTGCTGGGTATAATTTCAAAAGGGTGGTATAAAATGTGCTTTGTCATCCCAGTTTGTAGAGCTCTATAAACTGGAGTTGACTTAGATGGAGGGAATTGAATGTCCCTTGAAAAAGCCAGATATTAAATTCTGGTTTCTAACGTGCACCGGTGACTGTGAATTATACTTACGCATGAAGACATGGGTCTAGGCACTCTGAGCTTCTAATATTAAACTCGCTTCACAATTTATAAAATAACATTCAGGATTCTTCCCTTGAAGATAAATAGTATCGTGGCATGTGAAAGATTAATTAGTTACTGATGATATTGTTCTTTGTCCCCCTCTCCGGTGATGCTGGTGATTGCAAAGCATAATTATAGTGGTATACATTTGGCAGAGCAGTTGGAAGTGTCACAGTGCAGAAAGAAAATGTGTTCATTTTGTGGGTAATTTGAAAAATTCTAAATGGTTTTTTCGGCATTTTGAAAAGTTGTTATCTCTAATGAAGGTATTCTGGTACTTTATATTGTAACAAAACTGTAAACAACGCTGTGTATTTGTGTATGTTCTAGAAATCTTTAATTAAATGTGTGTATGTTCTACTGACCGTTGCTTGGAAGGCACCTTGGGGATGTCTGACCTCTGTCGAATTTGCCGGGAGCTCATAGATTAAATAGGAAGGCAACAGAAGGTGGCTGCAGTGGGAAGAAAATTTTACTTCTTCTGAGTTGTCTGTGAACAGGCTTGATGAACAGAGCGAATTTTCTCTAAATACATTACATAATACGTAGTGCTCAGTCAGCCGCTGCTTTTGAGGGGTTTTCCAAACTTTAGGAAGCTCTTTAAAGGCGAGAGCTTAGGGACATGGCTGGAACGAGGAGGAGGAAAGGGATGTCTCCTCTTGCATTTCTTCTTGCTTGTTCACACAGGCATTGGGGATTAAACCACAGCACGATCCTGGCAACGTGACTGCAAAATGGTGAGAGTGACTTGTCCGGTTTGATGATTTCTCGAAACCAGGAATTTCTTCTCGGAGCGCCGCGTATGTGACATTTACAGCAAAGACTGTGGTGTATGCAAGTACGAGTGTGTGAAGGCCACATATGCCCCCAAACAGATGTTAAATGTTTTCTCTAGTTCTGCTTTTGAAGAAGCAAAAAGCACCTTAGCACACCTCAGAGCTTCTCAACAAGCATTTCAAGGCTTTTTTTTCCTTTTTAGGCAACACTGGTATATATCTGAAGGTTGTTCTTTAGACACAGATCGTCTCTTCCTTTTTAAAAGTGCCCAGAAGAAAACTTCAGTTGTATTTTAGCTATTTTAACAGTGCTGCTTTATTACCTAGGAGAAGAAGAGTTGGTCAGGATCATACATTAGAAAAGGAAGTGCCTATCAGTGGGATGAATTTCTGAAATTTCAGATAAAATCTCTCATCTTTTGCTTTTATGAAGGGCAGCCTTTATTTGGGAATGTCCGGTTACTGGCAAATACCCAAGCATTGTACCCTTTGAAGGACAGTAAAAAGTGCATGATAAAGGAATAGTTTCTTTTCAAGGATACAGTCTAGGCTTTCTTTCTGTATAAGAAAACATCTGTGTTTTTGAAGCTTCTTTTTTCTGCTTGTGGTGCTGTATAGCTTGAGATTTTATAAGATAAATCTTCCTAGTTGATGTGGTAATATTGATGGTTCCAGGAGGAACGCAGAGAGTAAAGCAGATATGAACTGAATTTGGTTTTCTTCTTTCCATATTCTTAAAGAAATATTGAAATACAGAGTGATTTAGTTTAAAAAAATCACATTCTCTTTCCTGATTTATTTTTTTTCCCCTTGTGCATATAATAAAGAGCTTGGCTTCTTAACAAGTGGAACATACCGGATTGATAAATACCAAGTGTTATTTCCTGACCACCGATGGAGCCTGGCTGGCTTGTGTAAACTGGTTTGACCCACTGCAGTTGTAAAATTAGGCACTTAAGGCAAGTTTTCTGCTTATCAATGAGGGAGATGGCCCACTTTGGCAATACTTGGGTTCTCCCTGAATTTAAAAAAGGATTTTTGCTGAAGTTGGTATGTACTCTGTAAGTTGATCTGTACATAAAAGGAAGGAGGAATAAACGTTTCCAGACGGTGAGCACGCTTAGCTCTTTCTTATATAAGTGGGAATTGCAGATGTCAAGTTCTTTGGAAAATGAGCCATCAATTTGCTTCTACTGACATCCAAATTTGAAGGTGCTGGTAGTTGTCCCACTTGCTGCAGATATGGGAGAAAGAAAGGAAAGAATAAAAGGTGCAGTCAGTTGTAAATCACATAGTACTTTATAGTTTTCTTTATGCATACTGATCTTAAGTACGAGGCATACTAAATATGCCAAGTGTTTCTTAAACAGAGATAAATGGGCTGCCTGGTTGCTTGGTCTCTTCTTGACAGACTTGAGAAGCAGGTTTGTTGAAGGATCAGGGCAGCAGAGGGAGCTAAAAGATTCCTAATATTTTATCATTTGTTGTTTCCTAAGTGGAAGTTTTTCCTTCATGAAGTACCAATTAACCTTCACAAAAATGAGATTTTCTAACCTTAAGTGCCTTCAGTGAGTAAGTAAGGGTTTTGAACTGGAGAAAACTCCTTTTCTCCCTAGCAATCCAGTATGAATTAAGTTAGGAATCAGGTAGTAAAAGCTACCAGAATGTTTCTGGAGGTACAGCCATCAAAACCTTCAACTCTAACAAATGAAAGGGTTTAAGCAAGCACAGTTCTCTATGAATAACCAAGCAGGATATTCTTTGAGTAAACCAAGTTACTTTCAGATACAAGTCTCTTAAAATAAAAATGCATACATTCTTGTGTTTTAACAATTCCACACTTTTTTTTTCTGTGTTTTGCCCGTAAGAACGTTGAAAATATTTTTGAGTGTCAAATATAGAAGAGTAGGTAAAATATTTAATCTGTTGTATAAGAGTTTTCTTCAAAGAACAGGGAGGCTATTCTAAGGACTAAGATAAGTTGAATTTGAAAGAATAAAACGAAAAGGATGCTGCCATGAATCGTCATATAACAAGATCCTTTGCCGCTTATCACATGGTAACATCAGTTATCTGTATATTTGGGGTCTGTCTACCCCAATGCAAACCCATTACAATTATAGTTGAAATGCCTATGCACAGGGTTATGTTTGGTTTTTGTTTTTATCTGTAATATCCAGTATGTAAATACAAGGTATTTCTGGCTTTCCTTTGGATTGCTGCAGCAGCCTGCTTTTGTAATTCGAATCTTCATTATGTGGTACCTAAACAGCTCTGGAATTTGCATGCACTTAAGCTACTACAATGTCACAGAGTTATTACTAGTAACAATGCAAGCTGTATGAAAAGAAAATTAGCTTAAAAGCCCATTTTGCCCTAAACGACGCTGAGCAGTAGTTGCTAATGAAAAGCGTTCCTTTAACAGGAAAACTGGGGGGGAAGAACTACAGAGAAAAGAACCTCCATGAGATTTTTACGTTTTGCTGAAACATTCAGGTCACTTATTCAAGTTACAGAAGTTTTAAAGAAAAGTTGTGGTTTTGTGGTGTCCAGCATTCCTGATTTGATCTGTATAGTTACATTTTCATTGGTATATTGATATAAAATACACTGCTTGCTTGTGAGAGACAGCAGCTACATTCAGCTATGATACATCCAGAACACTACGTCTTACTGCTATAACGAAGTCAGAATAGTTTTATTTAATGTCAGTGTCAAAGACAGTGTTCAATACAGTAAAAAAACCCACAAACATCCAGACACTGAGTTTACAGAGTTGTAATAATGGTATTTGTAATATCATATATATTTGAATCAGAGTCCAGCACTTAACCACATCCCATCATCGAATTCCTGAGTAATCTTCAGAGAATTTAAACAACTTTTGAGACTAGCTGTTTAGCTTTTATACAGTGCTGATAAGCGTCTGGTAAAACTTTTAAAAGCTTTAGAAGTGTAAGTACTTGGTGGTAATATACACTTATTTCTGCCTGGGGTCAGGGAAGATGCTCTGCAAGCCCTAGATTTATACATTGCTTCACACTGTGCTCTGGAAACCTGAACTGTACAAAGATTAAGTGTCTAGGTAAACACACTGAAAAATTTAAATAGCCATCTAATTAAAGCAGCCATATTCAGCTTTCATAGAGGCAGTTCCCATCCTTAGGGAACTGCAGTCTGAGATGCAAAGAAGGCTTTTATTTTGTTTCCTCCTTCAGCGCAGTCAGGATGGGACTGTGATTATGTGAGTGGAAATAAGAAAATAAAAGTGGAGACGATCTTCTAATGCTGGAGGTGGCTGCTGCTCCATCCTCGTCCCATGAATCACAGAATCACAGGATGTCAGGGATTGGAAGGGACCTCGAAAGCTCATCCAGTCCAATCCCCNCACCCTTTACATGTTTATAAACATTAATGAGGTCACCCCTCAGTCTCCTCCAAGCTCAAGAGCCCCAGCTCCCTCAGCCTTTCCTCACACAGGAGATGCTCCACTCCCTTAATCTTGGTCCCTTTCCCCTACACTGAGGTCACTCCTTAACGACAAGGTCCCTCTGCTCAAACAGGTGGCGTTGCAGAGATCTCCCTCCTCCTTAGAAATGTCAATGGGATCTGATGGACAGGTCACTTTTAATTAAGAAACGTGTGCTTTTCTTTTGGCTCTTCCGAAGTCAGACGCTAAGTCAGGAAACAAAAGTTGCCTCTCGGCCTCTGTGCCTTTTCTTTTGCTTTGATGGAAAAAACTCAGAGACTTTTAGAGTTACCATCATATAAATAGCATCAGGTTCCTTCTTCCTTCCCCTCCTGTGAGAACTAAATTTAAATTGCTCATGGCTTTGAGTATTTTGTTTTGGTTTTTTGTGCATTTTGTTTTGTTTTTCTTTTTTAAGCTGAAAATTAGCTGTTAAAAATTACTCATTTCCCCTCTCCAAGTGCTTGTTTTTCAAAGTAGCATCCTACGCGCCGAATTTTCAAACCTCTAATTCTGCCGATGAAATGGAGACGCACCAAAAAAAAAAACCCAGTAAAAATTACAGGCAATGGCATTAGGGCAGAAAAAGATGAAGAGGAAAGACTCTTTATTCTTTTAATCGTACCTGTATTTTTCAGACAGTTTCCTTGTGTGCTAGATGATGACACTCAAATACAAATAGACTATGACTCCTGTTAATATGTACTTAAGAATAATCATAAGTGTTAATTAAATACATGATGAATGTCTCTTTTTGTCAAGGAGTGTACATTTGAAGTAGCAGTTTTATTAAATGCTAATAAAACTTCTTTTCCCAGGCGATTTTATCACTATGTCTTGCTCCCTGCTCTTCCTTCCTTTCCTGAAGATTACATCAAGTTGCACCCATGTGGTTCTTTTCTGGGTATCAAATCCCACTTAGGCAGGTGTTACTCAGTCTCCGCAACATCTGCCAGTCATGTTTTGTTGTTTGTAGTTTATCGAACCTGCAGATGGTCGTGTTTGCCTGTTTGTGCAGCGCTCCGCAAACTCCCGTGCTTGTTCCCCCCGTGCTGCTCTGCGCTCGCACCCAGGCACCATCAATTTATCAAACTCAAATAATTTAGGAACAGTTACTTCTTCTTGCAATAAACAAAAGCAGCTGCACTCTTAGCTGTCCTTATCTGCATGAATGCATGGATTGTAAAGGGCTTTTCTGACAAACAAGACAAAAGTTTAGGATTTCAAACTGGAATTTAGGGCATGTAAGTCAGAACGACTAGACACTGATGTTTAGAAACAATATAATAATGCAGAGAATGAATTAGTTACCATAGTAACTGCTTTGTTTTAATAATTTGGTGGGGCAATGAATAGAAGGAGCTCAGAAAGAAGTAGTAGGAATCTTAATTACATGTTGTGCAACGTGAGTGGCTTTGTTCATGAATATTGAAATTAATTTGATTTTATAACAGATTGAAGAATGAGTGTATCAGTTTTATTTTGGAAGAGCAGTAAGAATGATTTACAGTTGTTTGTTATTTTTTTTCATTTGTTTTTTCCCCCCCTGGTAAAAATATGATCACATTTTACATTTTATTATGACAACGTAGATTATCGATTTCTTAACAATAAAATGTGCTCAATATGTTGCATTGTAAGCGTGACTTCAATCTACGTGCTGTGATTTGTTGCCTGGCAGTTGTTGGCAGCCTAGCAACATGATTCAGTCCAGATCTGCAAAAGGATATAGACACTCAAAGTTAGGAGTGATGGGGAAGGTGTCTCAGTACTTCCAAACCCATCTAAAATCATCCGCGTCTTGAAATTTCTTTGTACTCTATGGATAGAATTTAAGTTCCCTCCACACTTTAAGATCATCTTGATTTTTCTCTCCTCTTGCAGGCACACAGTTTACTGTGCATTTTGTGCTTAAAATGAGACAGGATCCTCAAACAGAATTGGCTCTTTTGGAGACAGGCGCACACGTCAGCTGGACCTTGTTTTGCAGAGAGATAACAGGCAGGATGGTGCTTTATTCGAGAAATTCGAAAGCGATTTCTGCTGATGTCCTACCACAACCTTTCACAAAGCGGGGCCTCTAATTTGAGTCTATCTTCTCATCTGGATGCTTTTTCTTCTTTTTCTTTCTTTTTTTTTTTTTTTTTAATTTTTTTAGCAGGTAGATGGACAGGCACAATGATATAAGCTTGGTTTCCTTTGAAAAATCTCTCTAAATGGTGCCCAGATATTACATACAGAAACAAGAAGTGCCACCTTGGCCAAGGAGGCACCTTCCATCACTTGGACTCAAATCATGTTCCCTCCCTAGACCAGGGAGTCTTAAAGTTTCTGCAAAGCAGCACTGAACCGAGCTGGCTCCTCAATAGGTACAAGTGCCTGCCCAGGAACAGGGGGACTTTGGGTTTTAGATCATCACCAACCCAAAGATGATTAGTTTCGAAGGGAAGTTTATTACATCATCAGTGTGGTTTACTGCTGTTGATGTTCCAGATAATGCAAGATTGATTCATTGCACCAGAAAAAAAGGGAAAACTGAGCTCAGTAATGCGTGCTCTAATTTAGGAAGGGAAATTCAAGCTTCTCTTCCTTGTTTCTAGGATGTCTGTGTACATAATTTTGTGGATGGAAACTTGAAACAGTGGACTGTCTTTGTCCTCCAAGGTGAGGCCCCCATCACTGGGCTATTCTTGTCTCAGCCTCCTCCCTTCTAATCTCATAAGAAGCTTGCCCTCATAAAGTATTTCTAAAATCAGAATATTATGCCTCCAGACCAATGCTTTCTTCATTCTTCCCTTATCTCTTAGTTGAACCTTAATAAAATTAAATTGTGATGGTTTCGAAACACACTAGCTTGTTTTGAACTACTCTTTGGTCCTGATCTTTAACTGGAATTCCAAAATGCTTGCTACTATAAAGTTTACAAAATCCTTTCCTGGTTCATTTTGAAGTGTCAGCCTGTGAAACTTCCCAAAATGTCAGAAGATCAGATGAGTTTTGCCCCCTGTCCCTGATGTTGATGCATGAAGGGAAAAGGGAGTTCATTCCAGAGCTGGAAACATCCACAAAGAATTTTTTAGTCACTTGCTTCGTTTTATCTGTGTTAACTGTAACTCAGTGGCTATTTTATAGGTTCCTTGTGATCACAGTAATCAACAAATGCCTGGTTGCACCCTGGAACAGTTGGTGAAAGAAACTTTAGGGCGACTCCTTAAAGGCCTTGGTACTACTAAGGTAATAGCACTAGTAATAAAGAAGAGAGTGTGGTTTTGCAGTCAAATGTGGTATTTAGTTGCCTTTCTTTCTGCAATTCTGAGGTTTTTTTCCTTGTTTTTCTGGTTCTCTTTTCTAATGAGGAAATAAAATAATGTGTTTCATTCCTTGTTTTCTAATGCCTCTTAAAATATTCTGTGTGATACATTAATTTTGTTTGGTGACATGCAAGTGGATTTCCATTGGAAATCAATTAGCATTAAATGTTAATTTTTAAATTTAATGTTCAACTTGATTTCCTTTGTTCTGATTTTTATTGCGTTAGGCCTTTATGAATGAAAGCACCTGCAAACATGATCCTAAAAGCATAGTTTACCACATAGCTGAAAAATACACTTGAATGCTCAATTATAGTCCTCTTAGATGAAGACTTGAGGCTTTTTGCAAACAGTGGTATTGACATGATTTAGCTGGGAAAACATTAAGTAGCATTCTGAACCAACCATCTCTACTGACACTGGCTTGTGTTTCCCAAAGCTTGCAAGTCTGGAGCCTTGTCTGTCAAATATGGTAGATCAGAAAGGCTGAGGGAGTTGTGGTGTTCAGCCTGGAGAAGGGAAGCTCTGGGGAGACCTTACTGTGGCCTTTCAGTGCTTAAAAGTGGCCGATAAGAAAGATGGGGACAGGATTTTTAGCAGGGCCTGTTACGGTAGGACAAGGGATGGTGCTTTTAAATGAAAGAGAAGAAACTATGAGAAGAAACTTCTTCACAGTGAGGGTAACAGAACGCTGGCCCAGGCTGCCCAGGGAGGTTGTGGAGTCTCCTTCTGTGCAGCCATTCAAACCCGCCTGGACACCTTCTGTGTAACCTCATCTGGGTGTTCCTGCTCCGGCGGGGGATTGGACTGGATGAGCTTTCGAGGTCCCTTCCAATCCCTGGCATTCTGTGATTCTGTGTAAAGGAGGGGAGATTCAGGCCAGACATGAGGAAGAAATTGTTGTCCCTGAGGGTGGTGAGAGCCTGGCCCAGGTTGGGCAGAGAGGTGGTGGCTGAACCATCCCTGGAGACATCCCAGGCCAGGCTGGACGGGGCTCTGAGCAACCTGAGCTGGTGAAGATGTCCCTGCTCATGGCAGGGGTGGCACTGGATCAGCTTTGAAGGTCCCTTCCAACCCCAATGATTCTATGATCTCTTGCACTGTCTGTGTGTGATGTTCAGGAGGAAACCCATGCGTCAGGCACATATTTCAGTCTCTACTCCCCGAGTTCCATACGGAAAGCGCTTCTGCCTTGAAGTTGTGGATTCCTCCTTTTACAAAACAAATACCAACAGAATTTCCATGTCAGCTCCACTGGTTGGGCCAAAGGCTCGTCAGATACAGGTTTGGTCCTCCCTGAGTCATGAAGAGCTGCAGAAGCGTGATTGACTTGTACCTCCTTGATGTGATGTAATCACCTAACTGGAAAGCGTATTTGCTAAACAAAGATTATGGGATTGCTCCAGATTTAAGCCTTATATTGTGTACCGTTTTAAAAGCTGTCTTTTAAATGACTCACAGGTAAGTTTATCTGTTTGTGTTGCTAAAGTTTGACAGAAGAATTTTCAGGTGGAGGTCAAAGAAAAAAATTGTTTTCTTTAGCCTCATTCTATACACATCACTTATGAATGCTTGATTTAACAGGAGAAGTTTGCATTAATAATTGTGATAATTAAGCCCAGCTAGCACAGACAAGGGAACACTGTTGTAGTTCAGAGTACGTATTTTTAATAACTTCATACATCCTTCAGAACTCCTTTAAAGTATATGTGTGTATACATACACAGTGTAGATCACTTGAAAATGTAACCAAATATTTTATATCCAAATATGAGATGTTTTATTAAAAATGCTTGTTTAAACATGTAGCTATGGTATTCCTGCCACGTGTCTCCTTATTCTCGGAGTTACGGTGAACTCTGATGTGCTTTGAGTTTGTTTCTATTCAGATTATTTTGTTGTTGTTGTTGCTTTGCTTGTGCAGTTTTCTTGTCCAGATGCAGTTCGTACCTGTTCACCTTTCTGTTCTCCCTTCATGCCTGAGGACTGCAGACGTTGTTTTGGCAAAGCTGGCACTGGGTTCCTGGCATTCCCCTCCTGTTTACAGCACTTCTGTAGGTCAGAACTGCCACGAAATACAGAAATGAAAGGTTTATCACCATTTTTTTTTTTTGTAGAAGCATAGAGGTATGTTTTCTGCTTAACGTTTTATTTACTTTGGTTTGGTGTTACAATTGAACTGTACTGATGTCCTGTATAATATGAGAGAGATATATTAGTAGTATGTAATTTAAAAGCCTGCTCAGTACTTCCAGTATGAGTGGGCTATTTAGTGTATTTTAGAAATTTTCAAATGTAGCTGAAGCATGAGACAGATCCTGACTTTGTTTGCCAGGTTTACAGATGCCCCTGCTTTTATAAACCTTAAATGGTCCTTTAAACACTTCATAAAATAGTAGAAACAGAGATTGGTAGAAAGTCCGTAAACTCATATTTAGTTTACTTGGGCTACTTTATTATCTGAAAGGTTGTATTTATATAAAACAATTTAGCCGGAAAAAAACTGCTAAAACTTCAGTTCTTAACTAAATGTATTGAAAACTGGAAACTTCTAGAGAAGTAATTCCAAGCAGACATTCCTAAACTGTGAAGGACAGAGCAGGTGGAAGGAGCAGAAGCTAAAATTATCAATAAAAGCAAGTTCAGGCTGTCATTGTATCCTTGCCATTAGTTGTATAATCTGTGTTGTAGGCTGGCAGTAATGCCTGGCTGTTTTGCCCACCCATCCAAAACCAGAAGTCGTTAGGGACATACCAATACAGAGAACAACGGTTTTGGTGTTTTCTATTAATGCCACATTTCCCTTTTTATCAATTAAATCTTAATCACATCAGGTTTTTCTAGTAGCATTAAAGGATTATGGGGCAAGACGATAAACCCTTATTTGGTATAAAAGTCTGATGAAGGGAGTTAATTTCCCCCCCCAACCAAAGTAATATTCCTCTGCTTGTGACCATTCCAGAAACAAGAGAAATGCTGACACTATTGTCAAGATTTTCTCTTTTATGACATCTCAAACCAGGACTTTGAACCAGGTGCTTTCAAGCATAGGTTTAGTGTTCAGCTGCAGCTGCTCCATTGTCAGTTGTGACCTGTGATGCTAATTCTGTTTTTTAAATACGTTGTCTACAAATAGTAAGGTTTTAACTAATATTTTTTAGTATTTAACTCAGAGACACTGATGCAGTTTTATTTTACTTGCTGAAAGGTTTTCTGTTTGGTCTCTACAGAAGGTGACAGAGCTTTCTCATTCTGGGTTTATTTAAGAATCATATTGATCATACGACATTATCAGCAAGTAGAGAATCAGCATAGCTGCTACTTAGGCAAAAATCTATCTAGATTTGAAGTTTCAGCAATTAGTAAGGTTATTTTAAGATACAGTTTCCATTTGAAGATGTTCCATTGATGCTTAAGATTAGCATTTTTTTTTTAATTTGATAGAAGCATTTAGTATATGCTGGATGGGATGTTTTCAAAACTCAGTTTCTATGAAGCTTAGGTGTGATCCACCTCAGTTTGCTTTTCTTTTTTTGTCTTTTCTCAAATGACATGACAATATCTCTTCTCCAAAAGTGTTTAACTAGTTGAAAATAGAGTGGAAGAAAATTAAGGACTGCATTATAAACCAGGGAGTCATTATCTGAGTTCAGCATTAGTCCATTCAGAAGTGATAGTGGAAAATGCATTTATTAGAGTTGCAGAATTTTTAATAAGATCCCTGAGCCTACACCATAGTATCTACAAAATACTATAAATGTTTTTGTGTAGCAACTGAGCATAAGCATGGCTAGTTGCCAGGTAAATCAAGTAATTAGGAAACTCTTAATCTCCTTTCAGGTATTCCCTCTGGCTATTTTACTTTCTTCTAGTTCTCCTTTTTATATGTTTTGTTCCTGTTTCAAAATACGGAAAAATAAACTAACCTCTTGTTCCAGGGACACAGTATTGTCCATGATATTTTAATTAAATCACAAATTGCTGACAGGATATTGTCAGATTATTGATCTTGTAGCTGGAGCCTAAATTGAGACTGTTGGCCTGTCTGTATTCTGACCTCTTCAGTTTGCGAGAAGCCAAAGAGGAAAGTGAAAATTAAATTTAAAAAAATAGCATAGTTTGAATATGAGAACTCATAAGAAAATCGATTTATCATGAATTCATAGAATAGTTTGTGTTGGAAGGGACCTTCAAAGCTCA
>VWYH01010749.1:270325-284687 GCA_013399365.1 Pampusana beccarii
GTGTGTCCTGTGCTGAGGACCCAGAGCCGGACACAGGACTCCAGGTGGGGTCTCACCAGAGCGGAGCAGAGGGGCAGAATCACCTCCCTCCACCTGCTGCCCACGCTTCTTCTGATGCAGCCCAGGATTTTTTAGATTTGTTGATTCAATTTGAAAATTGCCTGCTTCGGGTGTCCAAGCTACGTGCGGCCTCTTGTAAAGACCAGGGAGGCTGGTCAGGGTTGCTGTCATTGAAAGTAGACGCTTTTCTGGAGCAGTTTGGGACTCGCCTGGAGTTTCTGCGGTTGGCCATGGGCTGTGCATGGAGCTGACTGGCCAGCAGGGCTTGGGAGCAATAGCATTTCCTATTGGGAAAGTCTTGATGAGCTGTGCTTGAAAAAGCGCCTGACTCAGCACTGCACTCCACGCTATCGATAGTCAGAACACCAAGGCCCTTTCTGGGAATAAAGCAAGAAGATTTTGACCTACTTTCGTTAAAGCGTCGCAGTGAAAATATTCTCCTCAGCCCTAGTTTAGAAAGCAGTGCTTCTCTTCCCCAAAAGCACGTCCGCAACCCCTCACCTGTTTTCTGTGCAAATCTTTTCCCGTTCTCAGTGTGAAAGCCAGCGGGCACCGAGTGAAACGGCTGCGTGTAGGTGTAGAAAGGGTTTCTTCGCACATCAGGTGAGTTAGGAAAATTCTTGCTGTTGGATATCGTAGGTGTCTAAAGTTTCATGAAGGTCGAAGAGGTGAGTAGGGATCTTTGTGGAAGACAAATCCACTGGGTTTGCTGAAACGCTTCCAATCCACACACCTCCTGAACTGCAAGTTCCTGGTGGCACGGAGAGGTTCTGGAGATGAATTACTAATCTGGCTTTTTCTTTAATTTTCTTTTTCTCACTGTTCTTTTTCTGAATCTAGCAACAGGAAAAAAAAAACAACCAAAAACATTGTAAAGCAAGATGGACCTTTGATCTGAACCCATCACAAGGTTTTCTTGCACCCTTGGTTGTGGAAGGCTTCTTGCCCAAACTTAGTAGAACTTCGGAGGGTCGTTCTTCTGTTCTTTGAGGCTTCCGGCCTCATTCGCCTCATTATTAGAGTCGAAAACTAAAGTAATGCTGCCCGCTTGCAGCGCATCGGTATTTTCACCCAGCATATCCATGTCTTGGACCTCGGGTACCTCCTGCTGTGCATTTCTAATACTTTCCCATTAGGATCGTCAGTGTAATAAACAATAACGCTTTTCACAACTTCAGATATGCATTTTATAAGTGTTGTCAGAAATACTAAGTTTAGAGCCTGCTAGCTCAGAACGGCTCAAGTGTTTAAAGAAAGAGAAGCAGGACACCTAAAAATAAAACAAAATTTTAAAAGTAGCTCTCTGGGTGGTAGGTACCTGCAGTAATGGACAACATGTGGATGACGTCTGTAACAAATCTATGACCAGATCCCTAGAAGTGGTGTTGTATGTGATTAAAGATACGGGAGATCAGAACAAGGCTTAACCAGGTGTGCTTCGAGTCCTTGTGGAAGCAATTTCCCACTGTGGCTGTTTCCTTACCTATGAAATGATGACAATACTTAGATTGTCCGAGGCTTAACTCATTACTGTTTTTACGGCAAGGTGAAAAGCCTATATATAGTTTAAAAAAGCCCTGACAAACTATTATAGATTAAAGCTGCTTAGTATTTAGTAATTTGCCTATCCAAGTAGCTGTCTCCATTAAGGAATAATTGAAACGTATTCACAGAGAAAAACTGAAAGCAAACAATAGCATTGTCAAGCTAAAAAGCTATACCCCTTAATGATTATATACTTACTTCATGATTCAGCAGTTGAGCCGGTTTTGTGCATGTAAATGATTTTTACCTAATGGATTATTGCAGCAGTTCGGAGCAAGCGGCGCAGGACTCTGCGAAGGGCACACCTTGAGGACACTGCAGCAGCAATATTTTGCTGTGTCACTGGATTTTATCGTGCGGAAAGGACGGATTTTTTTTATTTTTTATATATTTTTTTTTAAATATACTTAGGAGTTTTCAACTGGAAGCCGCTGTTAGATTTCTGACCGATTTCAAATATGCTAGGAGCGCACAGTAATTCAAAAAGTTCTTAAAAGCAAATTGGTTCTATTAGTACAGGGTTTTTTTTATCCTTTTATTTAAATGCTGCCTCATCAAGTGTTGAACTATAACAGCAGTTACGTAAACTATGTCAAGAAAATAAAGAAACTTACAACTACTTACAATAATTTTAGGAGTGACATCTTTAATTTGTTTTTGTTTTTTGAAGCACGAGCAATAAAAATGTAAGTGGATTTTGGTTTACTGTTACAGTGCTCTATGGTTGTCAAGTGCTATTACTAAACAAATAGTAAAAATACTCTGTCAATTTTATTGCTTTAGTCATACAGTTATAAGAACCACTTTGCCAGACTTTTCCAAGATTTCTACCATGTTTGAGAGTTAGTACATACAAGTAATTTCTCAGGTTTGGGTTGTGTCCAGTATTTAATGAAAGTGATCTTTCTAAACAGCCAGAGATTTAGGCACTAGATAAGGGAGGTTTGGTTTCATTAGGATCAGAATTATCTCTGGAAAAAAAATTAAAAATATAATTAGCAGTAAATTGCATTGAACTGAGGATCATACCCTAAAATAGAGACTGTGATGCAAGTATTAATTAACAGGCATCTACAAAAAAAGGAGGTGACGTGTCATTTCTAGAAGAGTTTATCAGTCTTGGAGATGGTCTCAATTACAACTCTGTGTTTGTGCCAAGCGTTCTTTATATCCCTAAATGTGTAAAATCTGCATGGTGGGTCTATAGGCTGCACAAAACAGTGTTGTGTTAAACCAGACTTTTTTCGAAGAACATCTTCCTACTGCCCTGATAAAGTTGAGGGAAGAACGAGGAAATATCCGGTAAACTTGTAGCATTTCTGATTGAGCCTTTAATGTCAGTCCAAGAAGTAACAGAGATACAGAGAGACGTGAAGGTGCACAGAATTAAGCTGGTAAAACTGTTTGCTTTGGCCTTCCCCCAAACATCTACATGATAAAAGGAAACTTTTGTTGAACTTAAAAGAGTCAAAGAGATCAAAACAAACACGCCTACAGAAAAATACTTCATCCCCAACTAAAGGGTAACTTTCTGGTTTACTGCAATGCGATCTCTCAGGTTGTTGAAGTATAATTAATACTAATACACAGTTTGGGGTTTTGAGAAGATGCCGTTTCATGCCTATATTACCCAAACTGTATTACCATTTTCACTACCGTTGATCACGGTTGATCGTCCTGTTGGCAGTTTCGGTGAGGAGACACTGGTTTAGCACCCGTGGGGTGGATGTGCCTTTGGACTCTGATCCACAGAAGAAGGTTTTACGAATTCTGCGGAGATTTGCCGTATGAACTCTTTATTTCTCATTTGAATTCAGAATATTGTACCTGAATTCAGCAACGATGTGATGAGCCTTGGTGAAGCTAGCTTGCTAATGGGTGGAAGAAGAAAGGTAGTCAATGAAGTGATGGCTTTTACTTGAGATGAAATGATCTAGAAGTTTCGATCATTTCCAGCCAAATATAAAGCAACTTCTAATTTTTGAGTAAGGCACCTTGTTTAGGTTCTTCAGGTGGTGGGAAGGGTCTGAGCCTAAGGAGGGCTCAGATCAGCTTCTGTGGATCTGAGGTTTAGACGGGAGAGCAGTTATTCCTGAAAGCTGCTCTGTTGGCTTTGTCAGTTTATCTTCACGATAGAGGTCTCTCTCTTATTCCTGTGCCCGAGTGCATTCTTGACTGTGCTGTATTCTGAATATTGAGAACAATATTTCCTGGAGCTCTGAAAACAACACTCCTTAAAATCAGGACACGTGTGCTTATTTTGCAAAGCAGGGTGAGGAAGAATATGTTGTGTGTTTATGCTTAAATCTAGGTTTTGCAGTCATGTTGATATTTCTATCCACAGTGCAAACAGTTTTCCAGGATTTGACATTACTTGAATTGCTTTATATTTTAATTTAAACCCTTGTGTGTCGTGGTGGTAGTACCTACAATTATTCTGTATTTAATTTTCATTTGGAGCTGTCTTTTTGTGTGTGTTTGACAGTTACACGTTTCAGTTATGGTTTATATACCCTTGCTTTCCTAAATATTAAACTGTTTCCAATTCTGAAATACCTACTTTCCCCACTTAGTCAACATACAGCCATTTTGGGGTGTTCTGCCTACCCTGTTCCCTTCAAAATAAGTCACGTACATATTTTTTTGTTTCCCTTTAAGTCTGATATTTTGGTGACCCTTCTTCCTCCTTGTATCAGAATCCATTCGCATCATCTCAACTGATTCTACCAACAACCTGATTGCTCATGCTCCTTCACACACTGAAGTAACATTGAATTACGTGTTGTATCAGTTCGCTTGACGGATAAAAGGAGGAACGTTTCTTAGGTATTGACTGAAGAAGTTCGTACAGTTAAACCATTGTGATGTGCCATCTGCAAAGAAAGAGGACACAATTTTCCTTGAGAAATTCAAAAGTAAAATGCAGCCTGCGTACCCTGTCAGAGCACTCGCGTCACTTGTACATGGTGCAGAAAAAGGCACCCCAAATATGTTTCAGTTTTTCAGGTAGATACTTCGCTTATAAAACTGGCACAAAATAGAAAAAAGTTGTTATAAAAAAATTGCATATTTGTAGGTAGGGCAGTGGTGGAGTCACCATCCCTGGAGGGGTTTAAAAGGCGTTTAGACGGTGTTCTTAGGGACATGGTTTAGTGCCAGAGTCAGGTTATGGTTGGACTCGATGATCCTGAGGGTCTCTTCCTACCAAAATGATTCTGATTCTACACACGGACCAATGTACAGGACCAATTCCCTGAAGCTTCAGCCTCTGCTTAGGTCCCTATCTCAGGGACCTGCCTGACCAGATTCCAGAGCTGCGTGTCTCCTGGTCAGTATTTTTTCTCTGTTTGTTATATTTTATATATCTTTTTCACCTGGGTATATCGATGAGGCAGAATGCATGCTCTGCTTAAGAGCTTTGGATCCCATCTGCAAACTCTGCTTTAATCAATATTGTTTGCAGGGACAGAGGGCTGTGTGGAGTCTCCTTTTCTTGTCTAACCTCAGGCAGGAAATACAGCAGATGGGTTTCACCGGGCTGTTTTGGCAAGGAGTAGCACGAAAATAGAAATAAACCTTATTACATATGTGCTTCTCAGCACGATGCTTGTAATGTGCAATAACTATCACTAAAAAAGTGCAGACTTACTGCCAGTTAACCATTAATCAGGGGAAAAAAAAGTTTAATAGAATGAGCTTGAGAGCAAATACTTCTTAACCTTTACATTAAAAACTGATAGTGAAGTGTTTTGGTTTTTTTCCTTGTGTAGACATGTGAGACAGTGTATCTCAATGTACTGTCATGAAATAAAAGATGTAGTTATGTGTGTTTCCAGAAACAGAAATCTACTGTTGTGTGAGCAATATAACAAATATGTGATATAGAATGGACTAAAGGAAGTAATGTACGACAAAATTGCACATCTATATTTGTATTGTTCTCAACAAAACCTATTTTCACAAATTACCCATTAACATTTTAAATAATCTGCTGTTTGCCAACACGTGTAAATCATGTAGGCCTGTAGATATTCAGTGTACTCAGGAAAGCTGTAACGTGTTTTCCGAGCTTCAGATAAATCCTTTGGCAAGGCATTTGAGGTGATAAAAGTTGATAAATCTGTAAAATACTTCCAGCTGAAGTGGAGGAGATACAGGTTGTCTTTGGTTGCCTATAAGGGATACGAGTTCTTGGTACATCGGTATCTCTGCTGTTTGTCCTGTCGCATCGGAGATGCACAGGGGAAAGTCTCAATGATTCATCCACCCTTCAGGCTTTTTGGAAAGAAACACATCTCTGTCACTGAAAAATAGGTTTCTATTGCCCAAATTGAACAGTATTGTCATTCCAGATAGGCTAAACAGCAAGTTCTGCCATATAAAGTATTTCCTATGGGTTTTGTTGTCTGCAGTGTGCTAGATGCTGTGTCACCTGTGTCACAAAGAGCTTATGAATGGCTGGAGAAGTAGGAAAAAAAGTCCATCTGCCTCCATTAAATAAGCAATAATTAATAAATATATATACAATCCAAACCTTTCCTAATGCATGTAGAGCTGCGATGAGCAAGTGAGCAAATGAAATGAGGTTTGTTGACCTCCTGGTGAGCAAATAGTTGAAGCTCAGGAGCATTTTCAATTGGGATGTTAATGCTTAAGATCATCCCGGTTTCTCAATCAACTGGTAGTTTCTTTCGGAGTCAAAACAACGGCTGAAACCAAAACAGTGTCAGCTCTGCAGTTGGTTTATTATGGGATTATGATAGATCTGAAATGTTATCTCAAGACTATTATTAAATGTTAATTGACATTTAGTTCTACTTAGTTTTAATATACACACTTTGCTGTTGAGAGTTTGTTTTGCAGAACAAAAGGAAAAGCGTATTTGTGTACATAGACACAGAGGCAGGTTTAGTGATGTCTGATCTAACGCTATATCCAGGGGAAACAGCTGTGATTTAATGAGCACAAAGCCAACTGAAGTTCATAACTGGGACTGTGATTGATGTTGTTTGTTGGAAGGGTTCAAGGGAAACCTTCTTGCCCTGCATGTGACTTCAGAATTTAACCGCTGAAGTAGATCGTGCCAGGAAAGAGGGTTGTGGCTGCAAAACTTCAGAGTCTTTGAGTTCTGTGTAATAGTGTAATTAAAATACAACGTTTTGTGGAACGCGCCTCAGCAGAGCTCCTACATCTCTGCATGACTTCTCTGCACAAATCCCACCCTTTTGGTGATAAAGATGTTCTGGCTACTCCAGCCGAGGATCTTCCCCCTGGGAGAGGTGGCGATGGTGGGTTCATCTGGTGGGTCCATCCCTGGGACTGCTCACATCTGCTGCTCCGGATCCAGCACCTCTGGGGTGGCCTCGAGCTGCCGTAACGATCCTGTGTGATTTTAATGATCCCGTGTGATTTAACGATACCGCTTGATCGTTGTAGGGATAGGGAGACAGGCACAGGCAAAGACTTTGGTTTGATGCCTTGGTATTGGCAGCACTTCTGAGAATGGTTAAATCTGCTTAATTTATCTTTTTTTGGCAGAACTGCTCACCAGAGGAATCTTCACTCCTCATTTCTAAACCACCATGTTTCAAAATCCAGACGTTATCTCGTATTAAAAAAAAAAAGCCTCAGTTTAGCCCTCAGCACTTACAAGTGTTGTGTATTTTATAGAATACTAAAGACCTTATTGTGAATGAATTCAAGACTCATAAAAATTAGTATTTGTTGCTACCAAGAATTATAGGCTTTTACCTTATGAACTACCAGAAGTGAAGAAACAAGCTAAGGTTTGTTTTTTACCTGTCTCTTGAGGGTCAGCGAGACCTTGGTGTTGGAGTCAAGCACCCACAAAGTGTGTGTTTGTGACCCCAACCACAGGGGCCGATTCCTCAGTGCGCACCCAGGTTTGTTAAAGACCTTGAGCCAAAACGTGTTACTCATGACCGTCTGCTGAATAATGGTGTTGTGGAGGCCAGATGTGGTCTTTGTGTAAGCAACCATGGGCACAATTTCATTCTATTTATCTTAATAGTGCTTGGATGATCATGGGATGTGCTTTAGCAGTCCCTGTGATATGCATAAAAACGAGTGAAGAGAATTTTCTGCTCTATCAGTGTGAGTTCATCACTTCTGAACAGTTTAACAAGTGAGGTGAAGAGACCATCATGTCAGAGGGGGATGTGAGCAGTATAGAGTACTTGTCCTTAGAGAGGTACACTATGGAGCAAAATTAAAAGAACTGAAAGCCAATGGCTGCAGAGGAAAAGACGGTACCAACAAATGCTGAAAGAATTGCGGCTGAATGCTGGAAGCGGATTGCTGATGGGCAGAGCACCCGAAGTCCGTGTTGTGATTTAATCCCGGTCAGCAACGAAGCCCCACGCAGCCACTCGCTCACTGCCCCCCAGTGGGAGGGGAGAGAGAATCGAAACAGTAAAAGTGCGAAAACTCGTTGGTTGAGATAAAGACAGTTTAACAGGTAAAGCAAAAGCCATGTGTGCGAGCAAAGCAAAACAAGGAGTTCCTTCACCGCTTCCCATGGGCAGGCGGGTGTTGAGCCAGCTCCTGGACAGCCGGGCTCCATCACGCCTAAGGGTTACCTGGGTGACTCTGAATGTCCCCCATTCCTTCTTCTTCCGCCAGCTTTATATTCTGAGCATGACACCATATGGTGTGGGGTACCCCTGGGGTTGGCTGTTCCGTCTCTGTCCCCTCCCAGTGTCTCGTGCCCCCCAAGCCCACTGGCTGGTGGGGGTGTGAGGAGCAGGAAAGGCCTTGGTTCTGTGTAAGTGCTGCTCAGCGATAACTAAAACACCCCTGTGGTATCAACGCTGTTTCCAGCACAAATCCAGAACACAGCCCCATGCCAGCTGCTATGAAGAAAATTAACTCCATCCCAGCCAAAACCAGCACAGTCTACCACAGCTTTCCACAGAGGGAGATCGCCAAAAAAAAAGATTTATGATTCTATGAAAAAAAATGCATGGATTTCATTAATAGGGAAGTTCAAGTTTGTGAAAGGAATTATTTTGCGTAGCTCCTATAGCATCCCAAGGGAAATCTTTCTCAGACCTGGGCTTCTAAGAAATGTCTTGTGCTGGTAGCACTCTTAATACTTTATTTAAACTTTTTTCTTTACCTGGGAAAAGTGTGGATGTTCACAACTATTATGTGTCTGAGACAAACTGCACTTGGGGCAAAGCCCATTGTGATAGATGTTGTGATGCAAGCACATTGATATATAGGTTAAATGCATAGTGCTATGAGAAGAATATATTTAATCTATTAAATATGTTACCATAATAGAATGTACAAATATCCTTCAAAAGGAGCTCAAAAGCTCCGAAGCAAAACTCCAGGAAGGAAAATCTAGGAGGAAGTAGGTGGGCTACAGATCCTCATTTCTAGATGGTTGTCGGATTAGTTGCTGATCTGAGAGAGCTAATAAATTCTTAAAAGCCTATTTTAGATTTTAGTACAGTATCAACTGTTTTCTTAAATTCCTTATGGTCTCAAAATTACACCCATGAAACATGAGCTATGTTTATCAAAATATTTTCAAATTTAGATGAGGGTTGCAACATAGTTCAAAGAAGGAAGCATATATCTGGTGTTGACAGTTTTGCAAAATGATGTGAATGTGCGTATTAAATATTCAGAATTTTCCCTGTAAGTAAAAATAAAAGATCTTTACTCTTCAAAAAAAAAAACCAAAAACAAACCAACCCACCCCAAACCTCAACCCTATCATTATAACAGATTTTGACTTTAAAAATAGAATTTGTTTTTGTGCTTTAAATCAGAAAGGATATACACTTTTCATTGTAGCAATGTATTTTATCATTATTGAAAACTAGAGGGAAAAAGGCAACGGTATTGGGTTGATATCTTTTTGATAAGTGTCTTTGCAGAACCTAGGAATCTGGGCTTTTAAAGCACTATAAGAGTACACAGAATAGTAGGAAATGCTTAAATAAAAATAAATCTTAGTTCGTTGTTGTATAACTTTCCGGGCATAACAAATGCTGTAAATTTGATGTTTTAATAAGTGACTAACAGAAATGCTCAGGTCACCGAGCATATAGAGACTGCTTAGTCCTCACCCCAAACCTGCCGATGGTGCTGCCTCCCCTATAACCCCACGGGCTCTGGTGTGTAGGTGACCAAATGTAAAGCTGTGCCGGTATGACCAGAGGCTCTGAAGAGCCATAGGAGTTAATATGATGCCCCCTAAAGCAGTGGTTGTGTTGAGGATCTGCAGTGCCATGCCATGTTTAAGATGAATAGCAGGGTAATTGGATGTATGACCAAGAGAATGGATGTATGGCCCTCTCTGTTGGAGGGGCAGCATTCCGCAGCATCGTAGAGGTTTAGCAGGAACGTTAGTTCTTTGGAGGAACACAGTGGTGTACCGAGACCTTGGGCAACGCAGAAGGTCTTTGTGTTGAGTCAGAATAGTAGCACAGGAATAGTCAAATTTTAAATCACTTTTCATTGAGTGACTTAAGATATTCAGCAATTCCATTTTCCAAGAAAAGAATCACAGAATGTCCTGAGTTGGAAGGGACCCACAAGGATCATTCAGTCCAGCTCCTGTCCCTGCATGTGACAACCCCACAGTTCACACCCTGTGTCTGAGGACATTGTCCAGTCTCTTCTTGAACACTGTCAGGTTGGGGCTGTGACACCTCCCTGGGGAGCCTGTTCCAGTGTCCAGCACCCTCTGGGGGAAGAACCTTTTCCTCATGTCCAACCTGAACCTCCCCAGCACATCTTCCTGCCATTCCCTCGGGTTCTGTCATTGGTCACTAAAGAGAAGAGTTTGGCACCTGGCTCTCCTCCTCCCCTTGTGAGGAAGCTGTAACCACAATGAGGTCTCCTCTCAGTCTCCTTTTCTCCAGTGACTTCAGCCGCTTCTCATACAGCTTCCCCTCCAAACCCTCCACCAACTTAGAGGTTGGTGAGCTAAGAATGAGGCAACTTGGTCTTGAAGTACTTAAAAGTCGATTCTTTAGCTGGGCCATCCAGTCCAATGTCGTGTGTCCAACAGCAGCCAAGAACAGGCCAACCACGTACGGTATTTCTAATCCTGCCAGCCTTCAGGTATTTGCAGAGTATGGATTTCTGAACCCAATGCAGCTTCTGTGTTGCACTCAATGATACAAATACATTTATAATTTGTTTCCCTTTCCCCAGGAGCCCAGCCGGTGCTCCTTTTGACTCCTGTGGACTTAGTTTTCTGCATCCTTGTCTGGAATGGAGGGAGGTTTATCAAGTGATTGGTACCATAGAGATAGAAAGGAGTAGTGGGCATTTTTTGAGCAGTGGAGTGGCTTAAAGGTATTTAGAATAGAAATGTTGTCGTTCTGGGAGATAAGGTAAAGACATCCTAGTATATCTGATTATAATATTCAACATTATGCATGCACATACATTTTAGAATAGACCAAGTAGATATACATATATGCATATATGCAGTCTTAATATCGGGGGTAAATTTGCGTAATTATAGCTCATAATTCGTCTGCGTTGCAGCTATTTTTGAAAGTTAAATAATTGCTGATAGGATTTGAGCAGTAATTTATGGCAAGAGAAAATGCTCTCGCCTCATCTTATCTTGAGGGTGGTGGGTGTAATTCTGAAGCTGGTCCTGTTTGCTGCTGCTCTAAAATATGCGTTGCTGCTAGCTCTAGTCACGTTTTGGTGACTTAAAAAATTCACAGCAATGTGGGGTTTTTTTTTTTAGTAAATGAAATTAGCACCGTGCCGAAAATTTGTAAAATATTGAAATAAATGGAGGTTTGTAAGTGGGAATATTTGTGTATATTTTCCAAATAAAGATATTTCATTCTGAAATAAAAGAACATTTTGTAATAAATTTCGACTTGCTATAATACGCCAGAGGGGGGAAAAAATATGTGTATATATATGTATATATAAATATATATATATTTTTTTTAACTGATCTAGGTTGCCATAGTTAGGGAAGACAGCAGCTTATCTGAGTAGTAAGCCATTTTTAAGGTACCATGTCTGTTTATTAGCTCAACGCTATTCATAAATGATTAGACCGAAATGTGGATATGGCCTTTGAGAAGATGAATGTCATGAGAAAGAGCTGATGGAATTATAACTTCAAATATGTTCCTGTTTATGTGTTTAATGCATTATTAAATGTCATTTGTTTAAAGAAGGAATTCAATTCATAATGGATGTAGTATAAACAAATATTGTTTTTATATTACTTAGACTCTATTTGATTTTTGTTTCATGACAGCATTTCAGAATTAAGCTTCCATTATTTACTAGCTGGAAAGACAGGAGGGAAAGAGCTGCTGTCATGTGTTTAGGTAGGAAATCCGTGGAAGTCCAGAAAGGAGCTAAACTTTATGGATGTAAATACTCCCTGACTCCTTGAAGCGTTGCAAGTATGAAAGTGCACTTCCAGGAAATACTGGATAATTTGCTATAAAAGAAATATTTGGAAGACTTGACAAGGCTTCAATCACGTGAAAACTGTGTGAGAGTACCACATTTCTGGCATTATAGAGGATTAAACTAAGTTTTAGGACAGCCTCCTAATGCTGTTGATGCGGCATATTTAACCTGCAGAGAGCGAGTACTTGAGGAGCTTCAGGAACTAGTAATTGTAAACTTTAATAAACAGGATTTCAGTATTTTAAATGCTGCGTTTAGGACACGTTTCGAAGCTGTATTGCAATAACCTGACGGGGAAAATGGAGACTGAGGATGTGCCCAAGCGTGTTCTTCCCAGGAGTAAAGTCTTGGCCTGAGAGATGCTCTGTTATCCTCCTGGGGAAGGAATTGCTTCTCTGACACCCTCACATGGGGCTGGAAAAGTTCTTCTTGATGTGTTTCTCAGCACTGGAAAATACACATGCGGGAAAATACTGAACTACATGTACAGCTTCAGACCTTCCAAGGCCAGTGGGCTTCGTTGTATTCCTAAATTCAAGCAAATACTTCATACTTAGCAGGCACAAAGTTTTGATAAGCAACATCCATCTGTCTGGTAAGACACTTGCCTTCATGTATTTAAGCAAAATTTTCATCATCCTAAAACTACTAGAAATCTTTGTGCGCTCCAATAATGACGACAGTTGAAGTCTGACTAGTTAAGGAATTAATTCGGTGTAAATATTCCCCTGTGTAGGTAATCTGTTTTTATTACTTTTAACATCAAAATCAGCAACGTATTTGAAGGAATAAATTACAAAGCAAGGAGAAGCCTAGAAAGCAATTACTGCGGATATGGTAGGGAATTCTCTAACCACCAGTTCAATGATTTTTTTTGTTGTTACTTTCGGTTATGCTTTATGAAACATGTTTATAGACTCTGTCAGCAATGTTCTTCTTCAGTTGCTGTTGCAAAGACTATTTTTGCAGTTTATCACAAAATGCCAGATTTGCTCAGCATGTAATTTAATCTTATGCTTGGAAGCATCCACATTACTTGGTTATCATGAAATTATTCTTTAATAAAAAGGTATGCTTTGTGATCTATATTTTATTAATTTGGTGAGTCAGTTTATCGATTGTTGCAGATGCCATGAATGTATAATTCGTCACAGTTATTGGTTGCCTGTCAGCAGTTCATAGCACCACGGAGCTCTTGGGGGACCTCAGAAATAAGGCTTTCTTGATCTGCAAAAGAAAAGCTTTCTCCTGTAAATTATCATCAAGACTTGGGCTGGTATCGGGTTTATCACTTCACGGAGTGTATTATTCTGTATTAGCAAAACGCTGCGAACAAATGAATGACACGGCCTGTTCAGGCAGGAGTTTTCAGCAAATATGATTCAGTGATTTTAAATGCTGAGGATGAGGTCAGAAGGAGCACAACATTAGAAATGGGAGGCGTGGACTTTCTCGCTGGTTTAGTTCACTGTCAACTTAAGAATTATTAGGGTCACCAGACTGGAAAAACAAAAGAAAATTCTGAGCTTTTTTTATCCCCTCTTCTACAGTTGACAGTTTTCTGCTGTAATTTACAGCAGTCATGAGTTTTGTTGATGGAAAGGTTCCTTTTTATGAACAAATATTAATGAATTTCAATTTAAAAACCTACGCATTCAATATTTTATCATTTGTTTCAGTAAAGCAGATATGTATTTCCAAAATTGTTGGACTTAATAAGAAAATTTACTTTGCTAATAATTTCACAGTTGGTGATCCGGTGCAGAGCTTTCCATGCTGAAATGAAGTGGTGTGGTTCGAACATCTGCTGGTTTCGCTTTGGTATTTTCAAAGGCTGTGTTTGGCACCTACGAGTCTGTTCTAATAACGCTGTGTATTTGTGCATCGCTTTAGTACAAAATAGCGACTGAACAGACACTTCTGAGCCTCTGATTTTAGATTATGTTGTGGCATTTGTCATTCCCTCATATTCCTGGATTCCCTATAATAGTAGGTTTTGGTACCAGTTGCAATTGGTGTTAATTTATGCAGGGACATCCTCGTGGACTTGACGGTGTTAATGGTTGGACTGAATGATATTGAAGGTCTTTTCCAACCAAATGGATTTCATTTCGATTCTAGGGTCCTTTCACACTTGGCAGTACAAATTCTCTGGGGGGGTGTTCCCAAAGTTGTTGTTCTGTATGACACAGATTATGGGGGGCTACACAAAAAAACTCTGGGAAAAGAACCTACCCAAAAAAAGAAGGAAAAGGGGGAAGAAAAAAAGGGGGAGGGGGGGAAGGAGAGAAAAAAGGGAAGAGAGCAAGAAAGAGGCGGG
>VWYH01010749.1:284997-308464 GCA_013399365.1 Pampusana beccarii
GCCGGGGCAGCCGCAGCCGCGGGGAGCGCCGGGTCCTGCGCCGCGGGGTCCGGCCGGAGCGCTCCGTGTCCGCCGGCCGCGCACCCCTCGGCTCCTGCCCTTGGCTGGGGGCTTGTGGGGGAACAGGCTTCTTTGTACGTTGTGCGTGTCCCTGCGGTCGTGAAACAGAAGTTTTCCCGGCCAGCGCTTCCAAGGCGAGATGCCCCCAGCACGATGATGAATTAATTTTTGTTGAAAATCGCTGTTGCTGTCACCTCCGCCTGCTAGAACCCTGCCTTGGGCATCCAGAGGAGGCTTTCTGGGTGCTGCGTGTGCTGCGGATGCTGCGGGGGTCTGGGCGGCGATGGGGAGAAAATGTCAAATTAACTTTCTGCACCGGGGAGTTTTGCGCTGCTACTTTTTCTGGTTTTGTAATTGAGGTTTGTGCGTGTTGAGTTGCGGAAAGTAAGTGAGAATCGGCTCGGGCTGTCGTCAGATTCCTGCTGAAAATCCGGGATCCTTCCCGTAAGTTGTTTCTGTGAATTTGCTAAATATTAGAAGACCGTTTCCCCTTCAGTCTGAGATGACAGCTAACGGGAAATGGACGTGTTTGTATGTTGTTATCTGGATGTTTTTGTTTGGTTTAAGTTTAAAATAACAAATATGGAGTGAAATACCCTGCATTTTTATCTTGTCTTGCAAATCTGTTACACGGTTCAGGGACAAATTTGGGGTTATATTATACTGTAACATATCTAATCTTATATCTTTTTAATGACGTACTTTACAGTCAACTGTATTTATTGCATTTCTTCTCTATATTTCAACTATTATTAAAACTGCATCCACCTTTTTAAGTTCTGAGGTTCCTAGTGGTTTTCATGGCAAAGGTTATTTCTGATTGAGATATCTTTGAAGACCGAAAAATCTTCTGTCAGATTTTGCAACTTTTTTTTCTGAGCAGTGGTTGGGTTGTCTGCTTTCTGTGCCATCTACTAGTTAGCTAGAAATTTAAATATACTGGAGCATCCCCAGCTGGAGGCAGTACTGGAAATTGTAGTATATTTGCACGATCATTTCTGTGGTATAAGTGGGAATTGCAGATACAAACTCAGGGTAAAAATCAGTGCCTGCGTGTTTCCTTTAAATGAAATTGCTGCTGAAGCTTTAAGGTGCCCTGTACAGAAATTTGGGTTAAAATCAGTGGTGCTGTGATGAACTCAATGTGATTTACACCTGAGTTTGCTCCCGGTGCTGTTAACCCCTTGTTGCGTGTTGTAGAGGCAGAAAGATGCTTTTGGGTCCAGACCTATTGCTAGGCCTAAAAATTTCATTTTCTGTTGCTAGCCTGAAGCCATGGGAACCAGTAAAGGTTTTTCTGGGGAGAGAAGGAAGAATTTCAGTCTGTCCCTATCGAGCAGTCTTCAATCATCTTATTTGTTAAAAATAATGATGGATGGAAATGGCACCTGTTGCATCACCAGTGATTTGTCAGCTCCGATAAAAAATGGGGTATACCTGCAGATTTATGATTATCTACCCAAATCACCTAGATCGTTTAAAATGATACCTGTCTAGGGAGTTTAAATTTAATTTAACAGTGTACTGTATTCAAATGATTGTGAATGCTTCAGTATGAGAAACGTAGATAGCTATGTATATTTTTTAATTAGGAAATAAATACTGTTTAAGCAAGTAATATGTATGTTTAAAGTGAAGCTGAAGCTTGTTGTTTCTTACTTTTGTGCTTTAGTAAATGTTAAGTGCAGAGTATTACCTAAAAGACATGCATGTTATTAAAACAAAAATCTTTTCCAAATATAAATGGATAGAAACTCTTACTAAATGTTTTTCTAAATAAGCAAACCTAAAAAAGTCATTCTAGGAAAAGTAAAACTCAATTTTTTTTTTCCTAATTGTATGAGTTAAATAACAATTTAGACCCCAGTATACACAAGAAGATTCATATGGATACAGTGAATCTGCTAAATATAGATTACTGAAGGATGAGCATCAGTAAATACATGAACCATAAATTTATTAAAAAACAGCCTCTGGATGACCCATCCTTTACCTACCTGTTGTCTGAATCAAAGGATCCAAGTTTTAGCAGGTATCATTTAATTCTTTTGTTGCTGGTGGGATTGTGTTTGGTTTTTTGTTTGGTTGGTTGGTTTTTGTGTTTTGTTTGTTTGTTTTCTTTTTATCATGACCTTGTTGGATGGAGAGAGACTCTTTCCTAGGTAAAGTGTGAGGGATTATTGACTTTTTTTTTTTACTTTTTAAGGTGGTAGTTTCTCTCTAATAGTGATGTGACTTCCAGTAGCACTTTTTCCCCGGTAGCAGCAACGTTTATTTCAAACGTATAGTTTTCATATTTGAACATGTGCAGCGTTAGATTGGCAAACTTTTAATGACAATTGCAGGGCATGTTTTTTAAGCAGTTATGTTGAATGACAGCAGAAAAATTAATTTTTAATTTTAAAGATCTGTGAGTTTTGTATCTGTTATTTCGCAGAGCTGTAATGTTATCGCCCAGCACTGCCAGTTCAATACGTAACATTTTTCTGGCGGTAGAGTTGCTCTAAGCGGAGAAATAATGTAAGCGGTACGAGGATTTTTATAGCCCCCTTGTCACAATTAACTGTATTTATGAATTATGAGTTTACACAACATCTGCCTCCCGGGGCCGGCGTTCCCGCTGGTTTCCCAAACCCGCATCGTGTCTGAACCGTCACAGCAGGGACTGCACACCAGGGCAGTGAAATTGTTCACCTGACAGAGATTGTTGGGAAACTCGTGCAGGAAATGCAGATGTTTTTAAGTATAAAAACTTATTTTGGTTTCATTTTAGCCCTTGCTTAGGCCTGGAGAGGTCCCTGAGCTCATCCCCTTCTCAGTCCCTGTGGGCTTCTCGTCCCCCACGTGTGGCTCAGCACTGGGGTGGGATTTGGGCTCTGGCACACACGACTATAATTTATTTTGGAGAGAACAGGACTTTGATTTCCCAAAGCTGCAGCTGAGGAGTTGCAGTGAGATGGGGGAATCCTTGCAAGTTGTGGGGTTCATGGTGAAAGCCATGGGCTGTCTCCTCGAGACCCTCCTTGACATTGCATCATTTTGGCTGGAAAAGACCTTTAAGGTCATCGAGTCCAGCTTCTTAGCGCTCACCCCTTAACGATGGATACGTCTTCTGGGAAGAGCTGGCATTTTATATGGTTGCACACACCAAATTTGTCTCATCATGGGCCGCTCTATCTTGTATTGTTTTATTTTTCCTCCAGTGTTTGGTGTTCTGCCGCTCACCCCTCCTGGCAAAGCTCAGAGATGGTCGTTAATGTCTAAATTTAAATTTAAATGTCTAATTTAAATTTAAGTTGCACAGGTTGGTGTGAGGATTCGGCTGGGTTGTGGAGTCGATCTGAATTGCTCTCTGCTGGTTTTGCCGTCGTTACTCATGGCAAAATAATTGAGGCCATTTATAAAGCAAATTTAAATGTCTAATTTAAATTTAACGTCTAAATTTTTGTAAGCATCATAGCAAAGACAAGTTTGCTGGAGGATGAAGTAGCTGGGGAGATATCGATGCTCCAGTTACTCCTCGGTAAGTGGGGGAAGTATCAGGACATGCTTTATAAAAGATGCAATTTTCCATCGTGGGGCACGAGTAGCATTTAGTACCAGTGAAAAATGGGCACGATGGGGAGAGACTGTGAAAAACTTCAAAAACAATTCTGTACCTCTCCTGCCACTTTTCATACAGAATCACAGAATCGACTGGGTTGGAAAAGACCTCAGAGATCATTGAGTCCAACCCTTGGTCCAACTCTAGTCTGTTTACTAGATCATGGCACTAAGTGCCATGTCCAGCCTCAGTTTAAAAACCTATACGTCACCTATCTGAACTAGTTAACATTTCGGATCTGGCGCTGCCCCTCGGGGCAGAACCTGTGTGATGTGTAAGATCTCAACGTCGCTGGCGTGTCAGGATATGCAATATTTGCAATATTCCGTACATGGAAGCTGTTCTGAAACATTCACCGTGCGTGCTGTTGGCACAACCCGCTGTAGATGATGAGACGCAATATTAAGAAATGTCGAAGTAGAGGTTGTACAGGTTGGTGTGAGGATTTGGCTGGGTTGTGGGGTCGATCTGAATCGCTCTCTGCTGGTTTTGCCGTCGTTACTCATGGCAAAATAATTGAGGCCATTTATAAAGCAGGCCGTGCTGTTGTGAAGAACAGCAGCAGACTGTGCTGTGTGTTACCTTTGCTTCCGAATTTTAGAAGATAAAGTCGAAGATCAAGTGTTGTATCTTGACACAACCGTCTTGCCCAACCTGCTGGTTCTTGTACAGATATTTAGTCCAACCTTCTGCTGCTACCTCCTGAGGCTTTACTGCTAATTTGTCTCTTACTGATATTTGCGAATTATTACGATTTCTAGACCAGAGTGAAAAATTTTGTGCAACAGGGAGTCGTTACAGTGGAGGACAACCATATTATCTTAGAGCTAGTTAATTCTGGTGAAAGAAAGAGTCCAAAGTAGTTAATTATCTCTTTTTTGGGTTATCTTTCTAGAAAATGGCAATAATAATAATGATAAAAAAAGATACTTTAGGGCATATTAAATATTTCTGAAACTCTTAGAAATGGTAATTAAAAACAATTGCCTAGTGAATTGTCTAATTAATAAAATGTAAAAAATAAAAGAACTAGTGTATATTAGGTTTTATAATCATTTAAATAGATGCATGTAGTTTATTTACTCAGTGAGAACTAATCGCCGTTGAAAGCAAATAGTTCTTTAGGAGATCTATATTTGCAAAATAAAATTATTTAAATCAAGGTTTCCAGTTCACCAGTTTAAATTACTTTTGCATTTATGAGTTAGGCTTTGATTTAAATCATACTTCGTACTGTTAATGTTCAAAATTTATCATCAACACTGAAGCTGTGAACACAAAAGACGTTCTTGGCAAGACTTGCAGAATGTAATGTCAGTATTTTTCTCTGGAATACTAAAAATTTGGAAAACAAAACCTTCCCCTCAGCACTCACGACGTTTGATATCTGGGGGGAAAAAGCCCAAAACAAGCTGCAAATAACTCTATTTTAGGGATGCAGGAGCTGCAGGTGATGCTCAGGCAGGTGCCTTGGGGACACGGTGCACGTGGAATGACAGTCGTAACTTCCCGTCCCTTCGCTTGCCCTCGGAAAAGTTTGGATCGGGAATCCGATTGGTACCCGTTAAGAAATGGCAATTTCGGCTGTAAATAGCGATGCTTTAAATGGCGATTTGCATTTGTATCTTTAAGGAGTAAATACCAGATTGCATACGTAGGTACTATAACTAGTTCTGTAGAAATTAAGAAACTCATTAAATTACTCAGTTAAAAAAAATATATGTATAAGTACTCTGGTATGCTACCACCATTTGATGCATGGATACCTATGCTACATTTTAAAAGTTAGTAGTATTTCAAAATACTGTAATGTTTCGGAACTCTTGAATTGCTGTTTGAACGGTCCATATTTTATTTGTTTTGTGTGTTTCTATTTTCATTCTTGCTCAGAATATCTTTAAATAGAATAACCTGAGTTGTTACTGCAATATATTGGCACCGCACTTTAAAAACCAAGATCAAGAATTATGTTCCTTATCCTCTCCAAAATTAAAAAGAACAAACAAACAAACAAATCCAAACAGCAGCAAAACATAAATCCAAAAACTAAACCAACCAACAAAACCCAAACATTATTTGCTGAATTGTTAAAAAACGTTTGGCTCATTTTGTGTGGGCCCACTTCAGTGGCCAGAATGTCAGTGGAGGCTTTGTTTAAATGTTTTTTCTTTATTTTATTTCCCCCCCACATTCCCACCCACACATACACCTGTTCATTTAAGTCTTTTGGGACAGACGTTTGTTTTATTTGCTTGGGCTTTCTGGCTTTTTCTAAACTCTTCGTTCAGTTAACTGCTTGTTGTCAGTAGTTCTGGCACATCCCCTTCTGTTCTTGTGGGCTGCCCGTGGAAAAAAAGGCTTGTTTCCAATGGCAAAGAGTTAATCTGGCTCAGAGTTAGATCAACTGTTGCAGCAGCTCACAATAAACATCTGTTGCAATACTCCCAGATGAGAACATTGCTTTTAAGAGTATTTACTGCACGTTTTGAACCCGTGCACTTTACTTGTGGCCTTACCTCCCCCCGCCCAGTTACTAAATTCTTTAGAAAGGATATAAATGCGAAGCGTCTAGCTCAGAAGCTGTGTTTATTTTATGATACCGAGAAGGAAATGTGATTATTGAGTTATTGTTCCCGTGCTAAAGCCCCCGAATGTTTCTGCCAGGAGCGCGGAAGCGCGTGTGTTCTTAATGAAACCCAATGGGGGGAGCCGGCTCCAGGCCGCTGCCGCGTGTGTCGGAGCTGCGAGTGTTTGGGAGGCCTTGGGATGCTGGGCCTTGGGCTGTTCTCCTGCTCCGAACGGGCAAGGCCGGGCTGCTGGGGCCGAGGGGAGTTTTGCTTGGATTGGGAACCTCGGAACTTGTACTTGGGCCTTTGAACGGGTTCATGGTTGGAAGGGTTTGGCCAACGGGACTTGAGACTTTGCCATTGAGGAAACCTTCTGCTGTTTCCTTGGAATCTCTTTTAAAAGTTTTTTTTCTATTTATTTAATTTATTTTTTTAGAAGTTTTAAAATTCTCAATTTAGCGCGTCGAATAATGACAATTTCTCCCTCACCTGGCCTTTGAAGTTAAGTCTTCCAGCAGCCACTTCTTGCTGCAGCACAGGGTCAGGAGCAAGCAAGCCAAGCAAGTTTTGGTAGGTTTTCCCAAAACATCAACAGCCTCCTTCCCCACCCCACCCAAACCACAAAACCGAACCATTCTGCGTGTCTCTGGGAAAATAAATTTGGAAAACAACGTGGAGTATCTTAAGTGGTGAATGTCTCCCGACAAATCGTTCTTCTTTCTTGTGCTAATAAGGATGATGCTCTTAACTAAATCATGTTCAAAGCATTTTCACCTGTATTTCTCAGTGGGTGAAAAGTGTTTTGTTCTAAATTTCCTATGCGTAACCTTTCATACCACTGCCAAAGAAAATATCTGAGTACTTTACATGTGTGCCGATGGTCACCAGAATTAACTCTTTGCGTAGTGGTCTAAGGAATGTAGATGGTGAAATGGGCGACTTCCACACAGCAAAGCTGCTTGTAGTAAAATGCAAGAGTCTGTAACTTTATTTCTTGCTGATTTTTCCTTAGGTCTGGCGGAAACACTTATTTTAGCAATAAATCTGTAAGAACAGCCGTACCGACTCAGACCGAGCGTGTCTAATTCAATATCCTGTCTGTGATGGGGATCAGCAGCAGGTATCTAGGGTAGGGTACAAGAACAGTGATAAAAGGGATACAGTTTAAGGTGAGATTTCTTAGTTGAACAGTTTTATGGTGGTACCAGGACTTTCAGAACAGCTTCCTAATTATGATGCTGAAATGCCAGGTGTGCAGAACTTAACTTTCTCTTAAAGACCCTTATAGAGATAGGAGTGTAAAAGGAAAAAACAAAACATCAAAAGTAATGGACGGTATGTAAAATAGAGATGAATAATGGGATGGACCTGGAAAAATTAAAAAAAGGGGCTGTAAGTACTGTATAGGGTAAAGAAATGGTAGAAGAAGAGGTGAGGGCCTCCAGGACCTGATGGGTTTTCAGCCATCATCTGCGTCACGTAATTGGCATTTGGGGAAGAGTTGAGAATAACGGGGATGGGAAGCAATAGTTGTCCTGAGCCTGGTCCATGGGAGGAAGGTGATAGAGGGCAGAAGGATGAAGTGTGAGAGAAGCAACACGTGGGAAAGGGCAGCGGCAGCGATGTGCGCGTTAAACCTGCAGAAACTCTCGGTTATTCTCTGTGAATATCTGCACATTCAAATGAAGGAATAAGAAGAAGAACGTGTAGGGAGTATCTTCTGCAGGTTTGCACTGAATCCCTTGTAGCGTTGCTGTACTTTTCCCGGGTTTCAAGACACGCAGGTTTTATTTTTAGTGCTACCCTGGGTTCTGTTTTATGGCAAACCTGTTCCAGCTTGCTGCAGTCATTACTGTAAGGCCATCTAAATAGCAGCTCGAAAATACTTGAAGCAATGTAAATAGTAATAAATTATTTTGTCTTTGTGTGGATTAAAAGGTACACCTAGGATGGACTTGTTCTTGGGTCAGGTTTTTTAATTCTAGAGAGCAAAAACACGCTGAGCCTTCCCTTACTGGTATGCGGATGCAGTCGGGCTGTAGTTTAAATAACAGACGTGAAGACGTTGAGATGAGGATATTGTCGCTTTAGTGTTCACTACTTAAAAGTAGATTTATAGGGAGCTTTTACAAAGGTATATGGAAAACTTATTGACTGTCTAAAGTGAATTCAAGAAAAATACCGAGGAGGAGGTGGCACAGCGACCTGCTCACCGAAATAAGTCGTATTGCGATGTAGCAACCATCAAACTGGACAAATTCGCATTTTATTGTATGTATAAAGATGAAGATGATGCGTTTGAGTGCAAAAGGGCAAAAACCATCTCGTGTTTAAACACAGAGTACATAATCTTATGGGCAAAGGAGTTTGGTACAACCAGAAAAAAAAGTGGGTGCTTTACGGTGTCCTTATGGATAATATAGCTTAATCTAGACCAGGCAAAGGAAATTTTTCAGCTTGTAGAGAAAGTAGGTAGGTACAAGATCAAAAAAATACAGACTCGTCATTAATAAGTTGATATTTTTATTTATACATGTATAAAGAAATTATTATAAATTAATAGTATTGCATATATATAATATTGGAACAAAGTTTCGTGTCATTCAAGGAAAAAAAAAATGAGAAGCAGCCTCACAATATAGGAACGGGAGGGGCCTGAGAAACGCCGTGTGTTTCAGAATTGAGCTTTGTTGATGTTTTGAAGAGGATTATAGGAAAGTGGTGCTTTCTCAGTTCCCCAGAAGGCTTTTCCCAGCCTGACCCTCTCAAATGCAGGGAGCCTGGAGCTGCTTTTCTCCAATATTAGCTGTGGACAGTGCTTTGATTTGCAGCCGGTTGTTGCTGTGGGCGGGAGGAGCACGGGGTGAATTGTGCTCCCTGTCTCTGATGGAGGAATTCACCTGTTTTCTGGTTATCTGCGCTCCTGAAGAACCCCAGTCTTTGTACGCTTCTTGTCGGTAAAGAAAATGAACCGCAAGCCCCTACCATTTCTACTCTCAGCAGGAAAACAGGAGCTCTGATGAGGTGCGTATAAAATAAAAATGTTCAAAATATAATAATCTGCCATATGGTTGTTACTGTGTAGCTTTTTAATAAAAGGTTTATAAAGTTAATGTCAACATTTTGCTTGTTTTTCCTTCCATGGCAGCAATGCTGCTTTTTTTGTTTTTTAAAGAATCCCCTTAGAACAATCAACGTTCTCCAGCTTCGGTCTGGATGATGCGTTTTTAAACCACACCGAGGAAATTTTATGGGTGATGTTGTATTTTCTGATACGTATCTCCACGTTTGCCTGCCGGCTTTCCAAAGTTCTCCCTGGACGCCCCAATGATTTCATGGGCACAGACGGATAATGGATGTGCTGCATCTCTATGTTGTATATTTAACATAAAAGAGAATATACCCTTGAATTTCAGCCTTCACTTAAAGAATTTTGCTTTTCCTCTACCCTCACAGATTATTGACTTGACTTTCCAAAGAAGATTCCTCAGGCTCCAAGAGGAATCTGATGGCCATCGCTTTACAGTAACTTTTTACACTCAGACTTTTATTACCTTCTATAATTCTGTTGTGGTTTCTTTAGTAAACAGGAATAGTCCTACTCTTCTGTTTCTTAAACGCCTCTCATACTTGTGCTGAGCTGTTAATGGGCCTGTTAGTATTGTTGAAGTATTAACAGAAGAATAATAATTGCTGTGTTGTAATTGCATTGAGTCTAGAAAAGCTTTCTCATAGAATATTAATGAGAGCCTTTTAGATGTATGAATTATTGTTCTTAGGAAAGAAAATCAAACTACAAAAGGAAAACAGAAAAGAAAAAGGACCGTTCCAGAGGAACATAATAGTAAAAATGAATAAGATTTCAATTTGGTCTTTAACTCCATTGCTCCTCTTCTCCATAACGTGAGTATCCCAAAATCTGCCCCACATGTGCTCCGGTACCAAGGCACAACATGGACGTGTTAATGATAAATTGTCTTTTTTTCCGTTTTATCTCAGCCTGAAATTGCTTTAACCTTCTTTACTCTTAAAAGCTGTGACTATAGACCTCGTATTTTAAGCGGCACGGAGAGGAACTGGAAGCGCTTTGCAAAATGCAGCTGGGGCCGTGCTGCCCCAAAACCGGAGCAGGAGTTTATTTTCATTTCTCTCATTAAATATCTTATTACCGTCTGTTTGTTTTTTCTTTCTTCCCTCGCTCCTGCAGTGCAAAAATAAAAAAAAAGGCAATTACTAGAAGGGAGGAATTGTACAACTGCTGGAAAGTACCTTAAATCGGTGACCTTGGGCTGACCTGTGTGAGCCCCATTATATTTTTCACAGTTAAGTTAGTAGCTCCACAATCCTCTTCCTTTCATCAAATCTTATTCAACTATTATACCGAGTTGCTGACTTGCGAGCAAAATCCAAATCTAGGAATAATTGAAAAAAAGAATCTCTTGTAATTATAAAGACAGTGCATGGCTACATAATAAAAACCATAGGAGTGTTTCGTGGGACTTGCCTGAGCATTAAAACTTTGCAGTTTATGTAGCGTATTGTAATTTTCAGATATTTTTTTGGGTAGCAGTTATTTCTAAATAGGCAGATGAGCTGCTGTTGTAGTATTTGGCTATTTGTGGGCCTGCTGATGTGGATGAGAAACACGGAGCAAAATTTAGGTTCGTGGTTTCTTTGGTGAGATTTCGAAGCGGCTTCAGTTTATATTCCAAAACATGCGATTTCTTTTCCAGTCTTGTGTCCCCGCTCTTTGTCATCCTTTATTCTCCCCCATCTGACATCAGTTTCTCTCTCGTCCATTCCAAACCGAAACTTGAAACACTGCAGTTTTATACTTTATATTATTCTTCTACCCCAGAGCTGTTTTTAGTGTCTTTATTGCAAGTAGACAGATGGTGATATTTGGTTTCCTGTCAGTTTTAATGAATATAGATAGGAGTGATAAGAACATTTGCTTCGTTTAGCAAACTTCCTTTTCTGGCTTTTAATTAATGAAGTGCTCACTGGTGTGCCGCTGCTTTTGTGTGTCGTACAGTTAAATCTTAGATACGATTCAACCCGTGTCAGATGATGAAAAAGAGAATGAAAATAGCTTCTCTCTATATCCTTTGAAGTTTACTTACACGGACGTTGAGTACTGCAGACATCAGAAACGTAACGTGCTTGTACGGGCCGCCGTAACAGCGCCCTTTGTTTCTTTATAGTTTGGTAATTTAAAAAGATTTTTATTTTTATAAAAAGAAACGGAAGGAAATGGCCCACGTTGGGTGTCGCTGTTCACCTTAGGTGAGGTTCAGCTCAGCTTCGGAGAAGTTTGCTTCTTCTACAAATAAAATTAAGTCCACAGCAAAAATTTGGTCAAACGGAAAAGAAACCCCCGGTTTTCCAGGCTTTTTTTTGCTGCATTTTGTCCTCCTTTGGAGAGAACTGCAACATTAATCCTAATATTGATTTTCTTTTCAAATAGTTTGATTTCTGTGTTAGCTTAGCACAGACATTATTTTAGATTCTTGTAAACTATTTTAGAGTCCATTTTTCTCAAGATCTTTTCTCTAGTGTTTAACCCTAGGGTTTTTTTTCCCCTTCTTTTTCTGTATACTGTGATTTTAATACGAATTCTGTATCAGTGTTTGTAGCTTAAGTTTGAGTAATTTCTGCTTGGCTACAGCTGTTTGAATTCTTCAATGGTAAAAGTAACCATGTCTGTGTGTATAAACACACTTCAGTGGTTAAAGCTTGGATACCGCCTGTAGATAGAAAATATCTGATTTAGCTTTGTAGCTCTAATGGATTAAAATCTTACTAGATGGAGAGGAACGATTTGGGTTGAAAGACAAGAGGGTGATCATTGGGAAGATTTATTTTCTTAACCGTCTAACTATTGCTAATTCAGAAGAAACTGCTTTTAAACTTCATTGTATCTTGGTATCCCTGTTTCCTGAGTTAAAACTTGGACTCAATTTTGTATTTCTTTTCAGGACTTTTGTTCTATCGTAACCTTATAAGGGTAGGATCTGGTTCCCTGATGGCAAATCCATGCAGGAAAAAAAGCTGGTTTATTTTAGAAAGCTGTTTTAAAATACTCCAACAAGCCTGTCAGGAGGCAGAAATAGTATTTATATGATATTATTTCTTGTGTTTGTCTGAAAATGTCACTAAGTGCAAAACTTTCCTCTGGAAAACTTTTGTCTCAGTGAAAGATACCTCTAATTTAAATGAGTTAAAAATGAACAGAAAATGTTTTCGCTGATGGATTTGGTTGGTGAAGGCAGATAATCAGGTGCTTGTGCGACATTTATTGTGTTAATGGCATTATTGCTGCAAACAAACAGCGACTTGAGGTTTTGAGCGTGTCCGTCCTTCCCGAAGGTTGCAAGTGAGAAAACAAAATCGCAACAGGACGCCCCAAGAACAGCTTATGTGTAAATAAATATTCACTTTCTGTATGTGCATGCAGCATCGGTAGCTGAACAGTTGTGGTTCTGGTGTTGGGTTTTGCAAGGTTTTTGATGAGGAAAGACTTATGAGCCATTTCAGAGAGAAACGAGGGTGTCTGGTGGCACCTCCTGCTTGGGACAAAACCTCTGCTGCAGGTCCCAGGAGTGTTCGTGTTCCCTATTTTTATTATGAAGGTTCTTTCTTCTGAACCAGCAGCGGCCCTTGTTCCAAACAACAGCGCAGGATGCTGGGGTCAGGTTTAGTCTATGTTTTAGTCTTTGCGAAAATCAGCGTAACCAGAAAGTGCATCGTGGTGCCTCAGAATTTACCGGCGAGAATATTTTAATGTTGTTAGTTATTATACGGTGTGTGTGCTTTTGTTTCTTTCTGCTGCTTTGGCATCCTTCTGGAAACAGAGCCACGTGTCTTCCCTTTTAATAATAAAAGTATGTTTTCTGATGCATCTAAACTGGTTTGCACCGCTGTATTTGACGTACATATTTGTGAATTTTAGATGAAATCCACGCTCAGATTAATGTGAAAAATAAACAGATTTGATTCAGATTGAATTAAGCCTTTTTCCCTCTGCAAAGAGACTATAGTTTATATTTGTGGGGTTTAGTTTTCTTCAGCATTTGCTTCTTATTCTCCAAATGACTGTAGGTGCGCGTTTCTCCTTTTTCAATATTTGCCAAATCTCCAGCAGTTCTTGCTCTCTCATATCTCCTGCAGTCGTGAGCCAGAAGGAAGAAGAAAGTCACCTCCGGAAAAGAAAACCCACGGGGCTCCGTTCCCTTCCCACGCCCCGTCATTTTCTCCCCACGTTTTTGAAGATGTGAAGCAATTCAGACCAGCGTTCTCCACCGTTCCTGCTTCCTAACCTGATTCCTCTTCTTGCAGAGAGAAACCGAAGGAAGATACAGAAGAGAAGTTGGAGAAGAAAGGAAAGAAGGAGGAAAGAATAGTGGAGAAAACCAGAACAGAGTTGGCTTTTCTAAGAGGAGTTATCCAGGAAGCAAAATGTGCAGCTTCCCTCCTCTTTTTCTGTTTTTAGCCCGTCCCGGATGGGTTGGTCCCAGGTGAAAGGGCATTCATTAATAGCAATTTCACAGTTGCCGTGGGTGTGGGAGAGCGTGGTAAGAAGGGTGGGTTCAAGGAAACGTTGGCAGCCTCTCAATGGGAACCTCCCAGCTGAGCTCCGGGTCACCATGACCAGGTATCTCCTGTCACGGGGCCTTGGGCCGTGCCAGCCAGGTGGGAGCTGGATTGAGGTGGAAACAGAGCAGATGGTGAAGCTCAGCACATCTAAACTTACCCCGTTCAGCCCGGGTGCGTATTTGTGAGAGCAGATAGGGAAAGGGTGGATCAACCCTTTGAACAGAACGGTGGGCGAACAACCATTTCTACCCTGACCAGTAGAAAATGGGACATACGTTTTTACGTTGAAGACTGTGAGTTTATTAGTAAGGAGTGTTTCTTGTGGCCCATGTGTGCCTGCAGTTTTTATTATCCCACGGTGCTTTGTTTCTGCCGGTTGGTGACCACGTAAGGTCAACAAGGCTGGCATGGGATACAGAGCACGTGTTACAAGGACAGCAGCCTGCGTTTCTGCTGAGAGATTAATTCCATTTTACCGTATGAAGATGCGGAGAAGGAGATAGCACACACAGCCAGTTGCAGTTTGAATATCCTGCTGCTGCTGAGGAACTTTTTTATTTATAGCGAGATAAACATCAAGGAAAAAAAAGTGAGCTGTAAGCCATATAGTGAAGTTGCTCTGATAGAAGATAGAATGACATACTGACTGTGTTCTTCGGGTCAGCTTTCTGCAGACTTTACATTTCATTTGCTTTTACTTTTCCTGATGGACCAAGGTTTCTATGGAACAGCTGCACTTCATCACGATCAGGGCTAGGGCCGTGGGTTTGGGTTCACCCAAAGCCCTCGTGGTCCTTTCTGAGGTTGGCACGCTGGCTTCTCTTGAGCAGGTGGAGCCCATTGGATTAACATTCCCAACAGCCTCTGTGTTTGGATTACAGACCCCCAACATCACCCGCTTGTCTTGCCACTCGTGCCTTCTTATTTTCTTTTCTGCTGGATAACATACTGCAAGAAAAGCTTTTACCTTGTTGAAGAAAAACCCACCTGAACAGGAGCTTTTTACATCCTTACCACACATTCAACTCGGCCACCTTGGAAATGCAGTCGGTGAGAGCCATGTGTCCTGGTTACAGTGTTAGAGGCTGGTAGAGATTTACTTCATCCAGTCGGGACCTTCCAGGGCCGGCTGCTTGGTGACCACCAAACTGCATCCTCGCTGGAGATGGGTCTTTGAGGGTATGGACATGGTGCTTCTGGAGGACACCTGGTGTCTGGTTTGGCCACTCCGTGATGCGGAACAGGACTGCGACACCTTGGGAAGACACGGTTCTGTCGTTAGCCTCCGTGAGAAAGATTAATTAGTGCTTTTAAATCTGTAAATCTGCTCATGGGTACTAACACCGCAAAGTAGTTGGCTACGTACATCTCTTGTTTGAAACTGTTGAATGCAGAGGATCAGCTGGAAGAGTCTGAGGAGTTGGTTGGTTTTGTTTTAGATCAAGTCTTTTTCGGATTTTAAGACATGTTAGTAAACTTCATCTTGCCGTTTCCCCACATGGATATAATTTTATGGTATTGAACCTTTCTCCTTTTCATGGACAATGAAAAAACAATTCTCTCTGTGGCTATGCCCATCTTATGATACACTTCAGTTAAATAACCTGAGACCATTTTTCACATGATTTGAAGTATTTTGGACTTGTTGTTAAAAAAAAAATCCGAGACAACTTTCTGAAGGATTTTGAAGGAAAAAATTAATTTCTCTGACAGCATTAGCTTGGTCGTCAGCAAGTCTGTTCTGAGAACGAGAGCATGCGTGGCCACACAAGGGCACCTGTGCTTGTCTGATCAGCATCAGAAACTGGCATTTTCCTTCACAAAACACCTTCTTGCCCACTACTGGAGACCTGTGTAGTCCATTCTTTCAAAAACAGAAACATCAGTTATTATCGAAGACAAACGTTGGAACATTTTAATTGTTCTAAATTACAGTGTCAATACAAAGTGCATAAACTGGAGCTGAAGGGTGCTTTGCAGTTTCTGTCTGGTTTGTACAAAACATTTGTGCATCTGTATTTTTTTTTTTTTTCCTGTGTGTTGAAAGTCCCATATGGAGAGGTCACTCTCAGTTTGCAGATGGAATAGGCTTGGGGTCGGAAACCACTCTAAAGCAAATGGCTTTTCAGGAGAAAAATGACCAACCAACAACAAACCACAAAAACCAGAAGTGCATTTGTCACTTGGTGGACGTTTATTCTGTTGACTAATAATAATGATTTTTGGTATTATAACAAAGAGACGTTGGCTTGGGATATTTTTGTTCAGGGAAAAAAGATTGCATGCATAGGAATAATGCTGTCTATAAAAGCCAAAAAGCTTGAAGGCAGATACAACAAGCAGGCAAATGGTATTTTGTATCCTTAGTAGATAGAAAATGTAGGTGAACAATTGTAATTACATCTTCTACATGCAATGGGGGGAAAAAATCTGGAGTCGTGCCTGAGTTGGCAAAAAACAGTTAAATGCAGAGGCTTAAAGAGAGCGATGATGAAAAGAACACGGGAAGAAGATGACCAAGTAATGGTATTTGGCAAAGGCTTGGTGGGGGAACGTGCTTGTCGTTGAGGCCATGGGGAGAACATACAGTAGATGACTTCAGGGTCATGAAGAATTGTGTTCCTCATTGGTTTTTTAATTTGCACAACTTATGTCTGGACAGAATGGCTCAGGAAGGGTGGGAGACAAACTGCTGCTGATGCTCTGCTGTGGCATCATCTGCTGGGATGGATCATTGGAGAGCAAAGTGATAGTTCTGCTGTGATCTTACTGAATGCACGTTCTGTACCTCCACAACATTTAAAATTAGTTTTGTCTTGGAGAAACACGGAGTTGGCGTTGGCTGCGATGAGGGAACAGGATGGGCAGAGGAAAAAGGACGTCAGCATGGGGACCTTGGTGGATGGAGGAGGAGGAGGAGGAGGAGGACTCATTCCTGGGAAGGGGGGGCTGTCAGAAATAAAATAGAAATAGGAAGGGATAGCCTTGGGAAGGTCAAGGCTTAAAGAAACGGAAGTGATTAATACGTGAAAGGACATTAAAGAGTTTAAGGAGCGTGAGACTGTTAGAGATGTTTTGGACGAGGAGTTCAGCACTGAGCACTGTTTGTCAAGCAAAGGTGGTGGAAACTGGGATATAGCGCTGGAAATCAAAGTCTGTTCTTCCTTAAAAAGGATTTCTCCTTTATGTTTTTAGACCTCTAATGGATACCTGCTTCGAGAATGATTGTGGTTATTTTCTTTTTCTTTTTATCCCTGTCCTTCAAGCCAGAAATAGAACTTTATGTAACAATAAAAGAGGTGAAGTTTTGCTGTTTAATGCTAACGTGTCAGGACAGTGTTTTGGTTTTGTTTCTGTTCTATTCCTCCAACCAAAAAAAAAGTCACATGAAATTTGTCATTAAATCAGAGGGACAAAAAGGTTTTCTCAGCAGAATGTGGTGTCAGGACTTTGACTTAGAAAGGAATTGTGCAATTCCACGCTGTATTTTTGCAGTCTACTCCTCACAATTCCTATTACGAGCCCGTGCTTCTAGAAATCATGTAATTTTAAGTTTTTCTATTTTTTTTAAATCATAGGATTTTCAGATTGAGTATATCTGCTCCCCGTAATTTCAAAGCAGAGAAAGAGACTTCCTGGGGCATGTTCTGGGCTTTCTATTTTGGTAACAAAGATCTGCAACTTGGTGGTAGAAGGCAAGTGATTTGTTTTGTCAGGAAAATGCCACTTTTCTAAGTGGTTGTCAGGGCACATCTAAAGCAAACACATAAAGTTTAAAAGGAATAGTCTTACGTAAACGTTCCGCGGGAATACGGGAAGCAGATACTGAATCAACAGTCAAGAAACTTCGGATGGGTTGCCATAAATATCTTGCCACATATATTTGCAAAGCAGTGTGGGCTTGTAAATTGTGGAGCTGGTTGCCAGGAAATATCTGAATGTTGTTTTATATTGGGATTCGGATACCAATAGACAAAATTTTGCCTGGGCTTCCATGGCTTAGAGAAATGTTGCGTAACTGCGATGTGATTTTATTTTATTTTTTTTTTTCCAAGCAAAGTGGGTTGCAGTGAGATGAAATATTAGTTGAAGCTCCTGCTGGTTTAAGGAATTGTGGAAATGCCTTTGAATGTCGCTGTAGTTGATCAGCAATGTATTTTGGTGAATAAATTTTGGGGGTTGCGTTAGACTTTTCTCATGGGTCAGGAAAACCGCTACAAGAAGTAAGAGAATAGCAACTCCTTTGTTCCCTTTTAGTTTGGTTCTGTATCTTTCTAATTAAAAACTGTTTATATTTAGATTAGTAAATGTATATTATACACATTTATATTATGTAAACATATTTGTATATACATAAACTAGGTCAAGATAACAAATGCTTTTAGGGTTGTACATTCTTCATGCCAAGATGTGTTCGTTGATAAGCTGTAGAGAAATAATTTTTCAGAGATCTTGTAGAAATATTTTTTCATAACTCTTTTCCCCTCAGTTTTGTTGTTTTTCCAGAAAGAAGTCGTTGCCTCTTTTATTCATAATTTAGTGTCATTATCTGTCGTTGTCATGAAAGGGTTCTGACAGAAGGTTGTCCACACATGGAAGGCTTTTCAGCTGGTGGTGGTTGGATTCTCCTGCTGCTGGTCCATCAAGCTGCGGGAAGGGACCAAGAAAGATGCTGAATTCCAACCTGCTTGTGTCGGAAACAATTGGGCGGGAACCTTTGAACCAGGGTCATCAGGCACTTTCTTGGGTGTTGATCTGCTCCTCAGAAATTCCAGTTTGAATGTGGAAAGTCCAGTTGACTTCCCAGCTGGCCCAGTGCAAACCCTTTGAGTGTCCAGCAGCTTCAGATTGCTGATCCCTCTATCCCCTAGGAAACAATAATTTTGATTTTCATTTTAATTCTTTGTAGACTATGTAAGAGAAAAGAACAACTGATACCGACTCTACGTGGTACTATTCTGTCCTTTTTAACACCAGAAGTATGCATCTTGAGACAAGTGCTGTTAAGTCAATACACATTTTCTTTGGTTAGCTTTGTCACAGCACTGGTTTCTTTTTTGGGGGTGAGGATGTCAAGCCCTACAGGAGAATCCAGCATTTTATTTTTCCCAGCTCCTCATTTCACTTATTTTGTCGTTTTGCAAATCTGTGTTTTGTCGTAATCCGATGAGGTCACTCCATGTTCTATCAACAATTTGGCACCTTCTTCATCCCATCTTTCCCCAGCACTTCCTTGGTGCTTCAAGGAAGTTTCATCCCATAGATAAAACCTGCTGTGCTAAGGAGACACTAATCCACGCTGATTTATTTAGAGCATTATAAATGGTTTCATATCTCTTGACTATTTTGATCACTAGCGGTTAATAAACTTTGACCACAACTTGGATTTGGTGTTCTAGTTACTTGTGTTGCAGCATCTTCCTGACACTGGTGGTACTGTAGCTTCACTGCTTTACTTGGACTTGACCAGTATGAATGTTTCTCAAATAATCAGAAATGAGTAGAGTACAAATTGCATTTTGGAGCCCTGTTTTGAGAAGGAGGTTGGGTTGGACCAGATAGTCTCCTGTGCTCCTTTCCAGCTGAAGTTATTTTAAGATTTTATGCTTTAGTTTTCTCGTAATCCTTTGTTGGCTGTTTCTTCTTTCCAGGTTATTGCTGTTTCACGGGTTGTTAGTGGTGGTGTGGGGATCCAAAGCCATTCCTGGGTATTGAGCATTGACCATTAGTTTAGTAGACCAGCATTTATTTATTAATCACTACAAATATTTACTTCACCCCATTACCAGCACAACCAGAGGTCTTCTCTTGTCCATTTGTCATAGACTGGAGTGAAAACCAGGTTCACCAGTAAGGTTCCTCTGCACAGGCCCCATATATCTGATGCTGTATTTCCATAGCTGTGTGTCCTCGTTGCACGAGATCCTCACGGCTTCTACTGCAGAGACTGAAGTCGGTTTCTTGGTGGATTACGGGTCTCCTGGTCGGGTTTTGCTTCTCTTTTCTCGAGCATCCCACCTCTTCGCTTCCACAGCTCTAGCAGATGGAGTTGGTGTTTTTCCTGCGTTGCGGCAATCCAGCCACTTCGATTTCTTTGATCCGGCCGCAGCTTTTTTTATTTTTCTTTTTTTCAGAGAGATGTAATTCGAAATTTAAATTTACGCTTGTTTAGAGTTTGTCTTGCTACATGCGTTTAGTTGAGTAAATCCACTGCAAGCTGTCACATAGGGAAACTGTGAGCCATATCTAATGGCAGGCAGGTTTTTGCGAAGTTGATGATGAACACTAGACAAAAAGGTGAAATACCTGTCTTTTAATAAGAGTGGAGGTCCATGGAGTGATCTGGTGTATGAATGGGGATGGAGGAGACGTTTGCTGGTGAGGGTTTGTTAGAAATTGAACTGGTTTGTTCCTTGTTTTTGCCGAGAGAAGATGTGTCCCATCATCTGGCTGGATGATTTGCCCCTCTCAGGTGGGGAAATGGGTCTCTCGGCACATCAGGGGCATGTGGGCCATACAGCAGAGGGGAAGGTAATGCCGCCTTTCCTTAATTTTCTAATTCTATTTTAGTATTAAAAAAAAAAAAAAGTTGACTTTGGCATCTGTTAGAATTTAGAAAGTGATAAAATGCAAATTAAGAGGCAGTTGCTGACAATTTAAGTTTGATGTATGTATCCCTTTTAGTCATACACGTAGCAAACTGCAGAGTCGTGTTTATTTTTACACCCACTTATTCCTAAAAATTGGATATGTGTTTTCTTTTAATTTCTTAGAATTTCTGTATGTTTTGCACAGTGGGTTGAGTCTCTAGAGGACAGAGAGTTTGAGTGACTTGACTTGATAGTAGATGTAATTTCGGAGCAGCAATGTCTACCAGGGATAGGAAAAAATCTGTGTTTTAGTAATTACCTTATTTTTGTGTGTGCTTGTTTCCAGGGAGGTAGAGAAAACCATATCTGTATTTGTTTTTTTCGTGAAGAACTGGGAAGTCTTTACGGTAAATTTAAAGGAAGATACTTTAAAAAGAAGTAATCCAAGGAATTGCAGATGCCTTTTATTTTTGTTGGGTGTTGTAAGCTTGACCTAGTTTTGCATATCTTTGCAGCTTGAAGTAAAAAAATTTTAAAAAAAAGAAGAAAAAAAGAGAAGGGAAAAAAACTCATATGAAGAATTTAATTCTGGAGACATTCCAGCATGGATACTATTTCACATACATATTTAATATTCTTAATTCATATGGAGGGCAAAAAGAGCATTGTTATAATGTTACATATGACTTAGATTAAATATGCTGTTTAAATTGAGCACTCTAGAGGACATAAAAGTGTTTAAAGTTTATTTTTATTCTCAGTTGTTTCTAAAGCTAGCAAAGGGGTTGAAAAGTGTCTCATTTGCAACTGTTTTTCTTCCTATTGCCAAATATTGGCATTCCCCTTCTCCTCCCGTTGCCTCAAGGTTTTGAAAGGAACCAAAATTAACATGCCTGTCCTTATTAATTACGCTTTCTATTTACACAGCGTGATAAAATGACAAAACAAGTTTCCTAATGTACCAATATCTTATGTCACCACAGCTCTGTGAATATTCTTGTGCTTTTCTCTTCCTCCGCCGAGTCCAAAACCTTTTTCGTTTTTGGAAGATGAGGAGTCTTCCTTCTATTTGGAATGGCCGGTTTGGCCACAAGAGTGTGAATGGTGCATCAGGGTAGAGGTGCATGATCTCAAAATGATGTTACAGCTGTAACTCAGACACCTGTTTTCAGTGGTGCCCAGTTTAAGTCTGAGGTTTTGCTTCAGAAGGTTTTGAGTAGTATTTTTCCATGATGCATGTTACTTTCTGCTGATTCCCACTTCTTTTTGCCTCTACTGTTATTTTGCTTGTCACATGTTTAAAAAAAAATAGTGGTGTGGGTTGAAGCTGTAGAAATAAAATGAACAGTATACACAGATTTATAGTATATAAATTATCAAGCTACAGAGTCTTTTTATAGGATTATTTTTAATGAGGATAATAGTGTTGATTTAACTATCTAGGTTTCTCTCTGACATTTGACTTGATACCATGCAATATTTTAATTAGAAAGCTAGGACGATACAAAGCGAACACTGTAAAGATTAAGTGGATTAAAAATGTGCAGTTTGTAGCAGACTCCTATAGCGAATCATTTTTGTCTTAATCCTCGTTGACATTTTTATCCATGATATGGAAATAAAAACTGCAAAGACATCATTGGTGATGTTTGTAGTTGAGACAAAGATGGAAATTATTGAAGAGTAGAAGTCGTGGGCACAGATGGCTCTGGACCACCTGGCTTGATGAAGTTAATTTAATATGTGATTTAATACATTGAAAGATGACATCTGACGTGCAGAAGCAAAAGCTGCACGTCATACTTACGGTGATGGGTTATCTTGACAATCAGCGACTCCGAGTTCGGCTGGGTTGGCCTGTGAGCGTGAGCTTGCAGAGCCGCGGCCAAAATGAGGAGATGCTTCTGTTTGGGGCACAGGGAATTGCTTCTCCCGATGGGTCCTTCCGTCAGGTGGGAAAAGTTTCGGAGACGGTGCACGAGCATTATTTAAAGGCCTGGAAAACATGTTATCTGAGACATGTTCATGGTGTGAACTGTGGGGTTGTCCTGTGCAGGGACAGGAGTTGATGATCCTTGTGGGTCTCTTCCAGCTCAGGACATTCTATGACTCTGTGAGACAGAAGAGAGATACTTTGATATTCTAAGAGGGGAAAAAAGAAGTCCAAGGTTATCATAAGTTAGACAAACTCAGCTAGAGAGAAGGTGGTAATTTTTAACCCCAAGATGAAACCCTGAGTTTATCAGTGGTGAGGGGTGTGCAGAGGATGACTGAGAACAGTGGGATGAGTGTGCAGGAGTTTGAGGATGGAACCAGATCCTTCTGAGCAGCAGGAAGCCAAGATCCCGTCGCTGCAGCTCTTGGGGACAGGAGCATCATCCCACGGGTTCTGCACGGGGAGCAGTGGAAATGCTGTGATGTGAGGTGTGTGGTGTAGAATGGAAACAGAGAAGACGAGGGAGGGTGGGAGAGGAGCGCTGCGGGGAGATTTTCTGCCATTTTCTGGCTTTTTGAAGGAGAATGCCTGGTGACTTTAAAAAAAAAAAAAAGCAACAAGCAAAAGCCAGCAAATCGAGAGTACAATTTAAATAGTAATGCTTCCTAGTATTCAAGAAGACGCTGCACAACGTCCTCAGACACATGGTGTGAACTGTGGGGTTGTCACATGCAGGGAGAGGAGTTGGACTGAATGATCCTTGTGGGTCCCTTCCAACTCAGGACATTCTGTGATTCTGTGTGTGGGGAAAAAATAAAGAGTTTCAGAACGTAACAGTGAAGAAATGGGGAGCTGGGTAGTACACATCATATTTCTGTTGCCTGCTATACCTAACGTTGGGAAGTTTTGTGAACGTTCCCCCAGTATCTTTAATCTTCAGAAATTATACGTAGTTTGGCTGTTCTTATCCTGAACTGAAATAATGGAGAGAGTGCAGAGGAGGCGATGAAGCTGGTGAGGGGCCTGGAGCACAAGTGTGATGGGGAACAGCTGAGGGAGCTGGGGCTGTTCAGCCTGGAGAAAAGGAGAATGAGGGGAGACCTTATCACTGTCT
>VWYH01010749.1:308532-336730 GCA_013399365.1 Pampusana beccarii
ATGCTATGCTATGCTATGCTATGCTATCCTATGCTATCAACTGCAACAGCTGAACGCAGCCTATGGTGCCAGTTCTGGGACCTCTTAATTATGGCAAGCGACTGAATTCAGCTGCCCAGGGGTCAGGGCGAGGAAAGCTCCATTATGGCATCTCCCAGGTTGAAGGGAGTTAAGAAAACAGGATGGGAGCGGATGAGCGGGATTCCCACAGCCCGGCCCTCCCCTGGGGTCCGCGGCACCGTGGGTGGTTTGGCATGTGGGCGAGCTGATTATTTTTATTATTGCTTTAAAGCTGATATTAAATTGGAGATTGTACAGGGGCTTCTGCCAAGCCAAACAAAAACATTTACAATCTAAGTGGGGCCCTTCAGGGGTGCGTCAGAAATGAAAGTTTCCAAAATTATTCAAGTGTACATGAAACAGCTGGAGCCGCTTTGGGTTATGTTCCTGGTGTTTTGAGGTAATGCTGTAAAAATCAAATATCTTTATTACTTTCTTAAGCTTTCTGCAAGAGTTTCACTAGGACTATTTAAGCAGTTTGCGTTCAGAGACCTATCCTTTCGTAAATAATATATTTTGCAGTTTTAACGTTTGTATGACACACGTTGCTGGAACCAAGTCTGAAACTAGAGATGGAATCTTCTACTGAAAAGTAAAACCCAATTAATTTCAACTGGAAGGAAACAAGCACTTCAGAGTACTGTGTTTTGAGAATGAAGTGTTTGTTGTTTTTTAAAAGCTTGGGAATATCCTGCTTAAAAGAAGCTGGAGTTTAATTTCCGTTCCCTCCCTCGCGCTGGGGAGTGTGGTCTGGGTTTTGGTGCCATCTTATTCCCCTTCTGGTTCTAAGGATTGTTGCAAAGCAAAAGGAGTACTCAGCATTTGCAATGATCAGATGCGACAGCGATACAAAAAATGACAGAGCATCGCAGGTAGGTGTAACCTCCGGATACGTCCAGATCCTATGCAGAGAAGAAATAGTCTGGCTTTAATTAGACCTCCCTTCAGACGGCTCTCTTTATCTAATTAGGAAAATTAAAAAAAAAACAAAAACAAAGCAGAAACATGAGAAAATCAGTGTCAGGATTTTTAGTGGAAGCACCATAAAGTTTGCAGTTAACATTTTAGAAGGGGGATCGGAACCCGACGTTCATCTCAAGTCTTCACGGCACGGGCCAAGCTTATTTTTCACTTTGCGGAAGCAAACGCCGTCCACCCGGTTCCTGAAAGCGCCTTTTGTAGGTACGTCTTTAATAACTGGAAAGCAAGAAACAGAATTTTTATTTGTTTTTCCCCCCCCTCCTTTTTACGGCTTTCCTAAAATACCTCTCGTGAGCTATTTCTTGTTGTCTTGAGGGAGGAGGAGGCCGCGGGGTTGCCATGGCGACGCGGTTGCGGTGCCATCGCCAGCCGATACGGCAGCGCTGGGCTCCACGCTTGGCCCATCTGTTCCCCTCGTGGAGACCCCGTTCAGCTGGAGGTTCCTTTGTGTTCACAAAGTGGGGTAATAAGTGACCTTTTATTATAGGTGGAATCGCTGTGTGAGTGGAAAATAACTTCTGTCACACGTGGATGCTTTCTTTAAAAGGAGGGTGGATATAGTGGTTTTGTTTGTTTTAATTCGAAATAAAATTACAAAGAGCTTTACAGATGCAATATTTTATTTTCAGGAATAATCTGCAAGTCCGGTTCAGGATTGCACAGTGCCCATTGAACCGAGTGTTTGAATGAACAAATATTTCCGGTATCATAGCAGTAGTTTCTATGTCTGCCTTTTACCTGGGGTTGTCTTAAAGAATGTCAAATCATGAGGGTTTTTTTTGGTGTTTTTTTTTTTTTTTTTTTTTTTTTTTTTTTTTTACTTGCCAGTGCTATTTGTTAACTGAAAACTGAGAAAAAATGGGAATAAGGCTTTTCCCACCAATTAAAAACTAAACAGTAGCACCGTTCATCACTAACCCAAAAAACTTTTGCTGCTCCCCGAGGCTTTACCTGGAGAAAGGTGGGAAGGATGCGGTGGGGATGGAGGCACAACCGGGAATTCCCATGGGCATCAGTCACCGTTTGCTGGGGTTTCGTAACCCTGACCCTGGGTACATCCCAGTTATTGCCTTTTGGGGAAACACTCTCATTTTTTTTCTATGCTACAGCATCCTTGCCTAATTTCACTGAAAGGAAATCAATGCGTGGTGTGGTGGGTTGTTTTTGTTGTTGTTGTTTGTGTTTTTTTCTTTGGTTGGTTTATTTTGCTTTTTCTTCCTGCATTTGATACCATCATGTGGTAGATGTTCTTTGTTTTTCTACTTTGAAAAAAATATATCCTTTATTTTCTTAAATTTGGAGTAGTAAAGAGTGTGCACGGTAGCGGCACCGTGGCAAACCTGGTGCACAACAAGCAAAACAACTGGCAAACTTTCGATTGAAAGAAAATATGTCTGAATTTAGGCAGACCTTAAAAATATTGAGTGTAAGAATACAGAACAGTACATTTGGGAAAAAAAAAGTTAAATAAACAGTCAATTTGATGCGGGTGAAGAAAACAGGGATTTCCCTGCCACTTCACCGTCTTTTACATCTCTTTGCCTTTTGGCTTGTGGCTGCAGAGGAGATGGAATCTGAGTTCTCTGGATTGGTGGTTTATGGATTTTCTGGTTACTTTTGCCAACATCATCTGTAGTGTTCGCATGGGCTGTCATTGAATTTGCTGTTTCCTCTGGGTGCGGATCCCATGGGGTCGGTGGGACGGTCACTGGTGTACGGCTGTGTTTGCATTGACCCACGCAGGGTCCGACCATGAGAGTCTCTGTAATGAGCTACACGGGATCGGGATTGGAAAGGAATGGCTGTTATTTGTTACGAAGCGTTAATCAGGTAATGGCAGAACTATCTCTGTTTTTTAAATTTCTGATTCATAATAATAGAATCCTAATAAATGGAGAATTATCGTATAGCAGCCTTACTCATCTAATTGAGCCTCCTGCTCGTAAAAGGTAATTAAACACAGACTGTGGTAATGGTAATTAATGACTAGGGGTGGAACTTCAACTGCAGCGGGTCCATAGCCAGTTGTGTGTGTTGTTAATTCAGAGACCGCCGTAGATGTAGAGCGAGGAGGTGCAGCCACCTCTCGTGGCCGGTCTGGCTGCAGACTCCATCCTTACACGAAAGTTTTAATACAAAGCAGATGTGCTCTAGAACTTTGATTTTTACCTACCTGGGCTTTAAATCTTCAGGGGACAGAGATTCATGGAGGCACAATGTGACTTAGTTCTGTTGGAGATTTTTTTTTTTTAAATATAGTCGATTGTTGAGTTACAAAAAACTTTCCTCCAAATTAAAAATGAGGGTTGCACTAAGTGATTTCATATTTTTTGTTAATTCATTTGGAAGTTAATAAAAAACCTGATGTTTCGGTTGGATGTGTAGTACTCTTTTTTAATACCTCCTTGGTTTTGGCATAGGTGAAGCAAGGCTTGGGCAGTGAGGTTTGAAGTTGATTCATCTCTCGCTTTAATATTTGGTACCTTCTTTTTGGTTGAAAGCTGTGTTGTCTGCCCAAATCTGAATCGTCTGAAAGTCTTCCAATAAACTGGTTAAATAATGACTGTGTTATTATTCACATCAATGAACTATATTTCATATTTGATTTTTTCTATATGCCGTATAAACACACGAGGGTGGACAAGCGCATCCTCCTGTGCTAAGAGAGATGTGGGGTTTGGGTTGTGTTTGCTCTGAGCTGCGTCGCAGTGGGACCTGCCCTTTCTGTATTGGTGTAGAACCTCTCCATTAAAGTGGGGTTCATATTAATAATTTCTGAGGCAATAGTTGACCGCTGAACAGAAGAACAGATTTTAAAAAAAGCTCCCCAGCTCTGGGTGGATGGCGATAACTCTCAGTGCTGTCTCTTGGTCTTAGACCTGATTTCCATTCAGTACCTGAATGTGTGACAAGAACTTACGTACTCAAAATATATGACCCTTTTCTTGTAGCATCGTCAGATTTGGTTTTATGACTTTAAAAAAAAAAATTAATATATTACAGTAAAAACTCAATTATTATAAAGAAATTCTGAACAGTCAAGAGGCATTTTTCTTCTTTTTCTCCTCCCAGGTTTTTTCTGTCTAAAAGAAGTTCTGGTTCTATTAGATATTTTTGGAGTTGTTTTTTTAGTTTTTATTTTTTTAAGTTTCTCTGTGCTTGTATGCAGGGCCCACCCAGGAGAAAACTGTAATGTACAGTAGTGTTTGGGGGTCTTTTGATAGCTTGCTAGGAAAAGATTTTTTGTTTTTTCTCTTATGATTTTAAAGTTACACCTCCGTGGGCCTTGGGAACCAGCAGCAGCTAAGCAATAACCAAAAATACTTGCTGCAGGCATTTGGTTCTTTGTTTTGTTTTCTTCTCTTGTTTTTATGCCATTAATTCCTTGCAGTTGCAAGGAAAATGGGGCGATGTGTAGAGCAGAGGAAATTTCAGGAGGAGATCCAGCTGTGGAGTTAAACTCCAAAGCTTTATCCTGTTCATCACACAATGGTGCTGTTAACTGGACTCGTAATACAAGATACTTCAGTTGTGTTAATAAAAAGCACAGCAACCATGCAAGGAAATACTGTATTTTTTAAGACAAGTGCTTAGGCATATGCTTCAGTACGATTAAATGTGGACTGAAATTGCTTTTCCACCATCTCTCGCGGTAGGTGTGCAGTTGTTATCTCTTCCAGGTGTTTCTTCTGTTCTTTGAATTTCTATTTGCATATTGTTACTTCCAAGAGTGAAATCTTTTTGGTAGTGTTATTTCATAGTTGAGCAGATAATTTATTATTCATAGAATACCAGGTTGGAAGGGACCACAAGGATCATCTGGTCCAACCTTTCTTGGCAAAGTACGGTCTAGACGAGATGGTCCAGCACCCTGTCCAGCTGAATCTTAAAAGTGTCTGGTGTTGAGGAATCCACCATGTCCTTGGGGAGATTATTCCAATTTCTGGTTGTTCAGCATCCCACCTGGACACGCTGTGTCGGCACCAGGGGTTGGCAAGGGGAGAGCTGCCCAAGTTGTGGGCGACGTCCCCTCCTTGGGGACCTGAGCGGCAACTTGCGTGGAACCCATTTAAACCACCTTGGCTTGGCAAACATCTCCGACTGGTTGCCACTGTTTGATTTTATACTATTAATTGGCAGATTGTTTCTTTCTACAAAACGAGAATTCATTCAAAACACGGAAATGTTTTTTCGTCTTATGTCTCTGAATTCCTGACGGTCTCTGACTGCTGCTCAGGAACTGTTTGCCAATGGCTCCTTTGTTTACTTCGTAGAAGAAATTGTGGATGTTCAAATTGTTTCAGCAAGAATCAATTTCAATTAGTCGCTGCTTTATTACCTATTAGCGTTTTAGGGGGGAGGCTCAGCAAGAGAAACCGGAGGTTTTTAGCTTCACCACTGGATATTGGTATAGCCGTTGTCGATGGACTCATCCAGCGGATGGACATGGAGAACCAAATAAGACTTTTCATTGACCTGACATCTATCCGGGGAATTTCATGTGAGTCGTATATACGTATATTCCTCCTCACACAAGGAAAGAAATCATCCAGTTTGGCTTCTGTGTGGAGAAAGCACATGGAAGATACGTGAAATCATTTTTCTACTAAGTTTGTGACGTATTTCAGCTCAGATGAACTTGCTCCGTTGTCTGTTGAGAGCAAGATATTGGAGATCGCAAACTGTTTCTAGATGTTAGTACAGAGTTTGGTTCTATTTGAAAATAAGGCTGTTGAATGCCATTACTACAGCACTCACAGAGTTTATAAAAAATGAATTATAGATCAGATGGGGAATTATATTTGGAAATGTGCACTTATGCCTTGTATGCTGTGGCAGTAAATACTTAATGAATGCAAGGATTTCAAATTAAGCGGCTGGTAATAGAAATGTGATTTTTATAATGCCAATTCCTGCCATTGAATTATAAGTGAGAGGTTTCAAAATACCTTTTTGTTCTACATGTTATTAAGTAAAAGTAGTCTTTGTTAAGCAAGTAGACAAGAGACTCTTAAGTATTTCATTAAAACTCTTAAATAATCTCCCAAGACATTGCAAGTACTTTCTCAACCGTGCTACTTCGCATATTGTAGATGGTTTTTTAACAGTTTGTTATTCTAGAATTTTACAAATGTTGGGGGGGTGTATGTGAATAACTAGACTTCATAAAGTTTACTTAAAATGTGTTTTAGCAAGAGTTTGGATTTCGTATGCTTCTCTTCAGTATTAGAATATCAACATTTTTTTTTACTTGCGATTTTGTCTGAATTTTCTGCCAGCCGTTCCACCCAAAAACCTGAAGCCGGGGACCCGGGAGCTGTAGGGGAAGCTCTTGCAGAAAAGTTTAAATGCCAACCAAAGTTTTATTCAGCTGGAGACCTTCGTAAGACAAGAAAATACCGCATCAGGCAACTGCAGTGTAGGAGAGTTATGGCGGGTGCCCCCGCGTGATATTTATGAGGTGTATTTTGCAGAACTGAACTGATTTTAGGTAAAACAGCATAAATGCTACAGCCCTTCGGCCGGCAGCACGGCGTTCAGTCTGCATTTGATGCTGGTACGTGTATGTAAAGGAAGGACCTTATGCTTTACTTAAGAATACCAGTGTCCTGTTAACATGAGCATCTCGGTTGTTCATGTAAAATGAGGACCATGGGCAAAAGGAAAAGATACTGACCTTACGTCCTTTATATATATTGTATATCCATGCACATGACATTATAAAAATAAATATCTATTAAAATATATATAACACCATCTTTATATATATAATATATCCATTTTAGTATACAAAATGACATTATTCTGTCCCCAGAGCAGGAATTATTACAAATAATAATAGTCCCTGCAACTGAATTGCTGCTTTGATTGTGGCTTGATATGGAAGATGAACTTTATTAATTTCTTCGTTAAGTTACTTGTAACTTACCAGGAAGTTGTGTGGTACCAGGTTACAAGTGGGAATTTCAGTTACCTGGGTTTCAGGTACTTTAGAGAGATTTTTTTCATTATAGTTAAAAGTGCTCTTGTTCCCAGTCATCTAATTTAAAGGAATAGTCGTGCAATTAGTCATCTAATTCAAAGGAATAACAGCTTAATAATAAGAAAATTCTGCTGTTCTTATTGCAGAGTTTATAGCTGAACATTTTTCCAACTCTTTCATTTTTTTTCTGCTGAAATATTAGACCTGAGCGGGCAGTCGGTAGCACAAGAATATCTGAGCAGCCCCGAGGGGCCGAGTGCAGCAGTTTCAGATGCTGGAAAAACTTTTGATGTTCTTGTATTTTGTAAGGGATCGCTTGCGGTGCTATAATTCTTTTGTATATTTTAGGAAAACTTTTTTTAAGCCTCGCATTTGCGTGTGTGGAATCTGCTTTTGTATCTTTAGTAAAGGTGAGCTGGGGAAGGTGTTCTTTGCTTATAAATAAATGAAATTTGCTTATAAATTTAAAAAATTTTTTTTTTTTTTTTAAAAGGGAGAAAAATCTGTCTCGTGTTTAAGACTTTTTCAAATCTTCAGAATTTCACGTATGCTCTCATTATTTTTGAAATTAACTCTGTATCAGATTTAATTCCTGGCTCTATTCTTCATACCCATACCTACTCCTTTCCTTTTATAAACCTGCGGAGAGTAATTTATTTTATATATACCACCTTCTTCAGTTACTGCTACCCTTGAAAGCAGACTTCAGATGCTGCAGAAGGATGCAGAAAGAAGAAAAGCAGATTTTCCCCAGCTCTCCTTGCACCTCTTTCTGCTGGGATTCTCCTTTCTTGTGGGTTGCTGGCATCCTTTTTACCACTTGTGTCTGTGAGCTACTTGGACCCTCCTGTTTTCCCACAAGTGCTTGCTGGTTTTGGGTGTTATAGTGAATTTAGGCATTATCCTATATTATATATCATTATAGGTTGCTCCTCAAGAGCTTGGGTCAACACCTTATTATTTCCCTTTGCTGGCCAGGAGCGAAACACTGAACTTGCCTTTTTTTTTTTTTTTTCCCCCTTAAAAATAACGTTTTATTTTCTATATTTATTAAATTGGTCTTACAAAACGCAAACTAAAAATTGAATTTCAGCACAAGATGATTTCACTAAACTGAAAGGGGTTTACCCATCAAGCTTGAATTGTCAGCAGCTGCCTCTTCATTTGCATTTTATCACTTTCTAAATCTAACAGATGCCGAAGTCAACTTTTTAAAAATATTAAAATAGACTTAGAAAATCAAGGGAAGGAGGCTGCATATTTGGGTGCCAGGTGGAGCCTGATAGCGGTAAAAGTTGTCACAAATCTCACACCAGAAACAAGCAGCCGGGCAGGATTGAGGAGTAAACAGTTGTGCCAAAGGAATTCATGATGCTTTTGTCAGCTGGTGTGGGATAAATAATTGTTCTTGTTTTCCAGTGTGTGTGGTTTTCCTGGCATCGCAGCGTTTGGAGCTTCTTGGCTGTTCTGGGTGCGCGGTGGGAATGTAGGTGTTAAATAAGCCCAAGCAGAAGCGCTGTGGGAACCAGGGGAGAACACGAGGCCGATCTGATGCTCTGACTGCAGCTGGACCCACCAGAGATTCCTCTTTGGTTTTGGGGACCGTCCCCATTTCTGGAGCTGTGGGTCTTACCTGCTTATGCTGCTGTTTCCCCCGTTAGGCAGGACCTTGACGGGCTCGCTCGGTCGCTCACGGAGGTGGAAATCAGGAAAAAGCATTTTGCATACCTGTGATTAATGTATTCGACACCTATAACCTCCGAAATCTGGTTAATCAGGATCTCATCTGGTTTATTAGCTGCTTCTGGCTTTTTTGTGTCTGTAGGTGTTTAGCTTCTCAGCTTTGCAGCGTGAGCTGGAGCCGCTGCGGGAGCCTCTCTGATTAACCACCCTGGATGCTGACTTTGGGGGTTTAATTATCTTCCTAAACACCAGCATGCTCTTCCCTTTTTAGAAACACGCGCGCACTTCTTACGCAGATGTCGTTCGTAAAATCTATTTTTATGAACACCTTTTTTTTGGGGTGGGCAAGAGGTTTCTGATCGCCATACGTAGCTCTGTGTGATCTCCTGGGGCATCAGCAGTAAATCAAGCTCCGTCACTCAGGTCTCTCCTGCAGCTCGCAATTCACATGAGAAAGTCGTCAGAATCATGAATTAAATTATACTTAATTGGTAATGGATTTAAATTCATTCAGTTTATTTCAATTTCTTCTGCTGCTTGGCAGGTAATTTTAAATACAGGATGCAGATACTTGTAGGCATCGTGATGTCTCGGAAAACACTGGAATGGGGATGTTGAATGTTGCATTGAATTGATGATTGAAAAATTTGGTGGAATTTTGTGGTTGGGTGGAAGTACGTACCCTTTCTCCATCTGTACTTGCAAAGCCAGTGTAGACTGAAAGGTTGGGTTTAAGTCTTTATTTCACACACAGACGTCAGCAGATTGTAATTACTCCTAGTACCTCCTTGTGGCTTAATACCTGTTTTTTTCTTTTGAAGATGTATCGCTTCTTTCATCTGTTCAGGGAACTGGGGGAAAAAAAGTAGTAATTTGTCTTTATCCATTGCTAAACATTTTTGTTAGAATCATTTATGCTAAGACATTGGTTTTCTCCAATGAAGTGTGAATGTTATATATCAACTGGGATGCAGCACGGTTTTCCAGAAAGAAATAGCCATCATATATATGTATACTGTTCAGGAAAATTATATGTGCATTTGCAAATTCCAGCTGTGTAACAACAAGCTGGGATGGAATCTCACCAGCATAAAAATCTTATATCTGCGGAAGTTTTCTTTCAGTTGAAGAGAAGCTTCAGAAGCGAAGGGTTCCGCATAGAAATCTGAAAAATGGGTTGGGTATTTTGGGCACCACACGTATGTCTCCTAAATTAATCCTCCTCGGTGTCCCTGACTGCTCTTTATGGATCTGCGCAGGTTGTGGATCCTTCCGAAATAAGGGAAACTTTCTGAAAGGGAAACTTTCGGAAAGTGTGAAGTTTCAGCCAAGCGCCACAGCGAAGACGTTGTGGCCTATTTGGGGAGCTGCTCTTGTAACGGTCCCAACTGTGGGTCATGAAGGAAAAGTCTATACATAAAAATCCTATCTCCTAGTTGAAGTGCAGTTTTTTAATTGATTGCCTTCTGTTTATCTGGGGTGGACTCATGAGCTTTTACAGAAAGATGGAGCTGACAGAGCACTTGGAACGCAGACGTTGTGGTTGTATTTGCTTGTTTTCGTGCTACTCTTACTTCCCGGGTTTTAATTTTTAAATCCTTTCTTTGTTTATATTTCTTCTTATGGAAAATTCACTCCCTCATACAGTGAAAGCTAGAAGTTTCGAAGCTTTGAATTGTTAGTTACCGAATATTTATGAACTTCTTAAAAACCAAGCAAAACCCATCCCCTCTCCCCAATCGGTCGTGCTCTCTATTCACTTCTTTAGGCTCCAACTAAAACATAACAGGCAAATCAACAATTGCTGTTTAATAATGTGTTGGTAATAATACAACTGATGAAGTGTGGAGGCTGCTGTCAGCCTTTCCTCCTTGCTGGGATTGTATTGCTTGTGTGCCCCGGGTAACTATTGAGCGAGTTATCTGTTGAAATCTACAGTTTATTTGCTGGATGAGTTTGATGGCCAGAATCAAAGCGAAAGCCTTGGATAAAGGGCGAGGTGGCAAATTCAGAGGTGACGTGGGAGCTGATAAATTCATTGCGCGTTTTATGCTATCAAACAATTAATACTGTTACCAAAAAATCATGCGTTTAGAAGAAAAAGTCAACTTTCCCAGTTGCCCTGCAGCTGGATAAATAGCATAAAGCTTGTGCAGCTACTGAATCAAGTTACTTCAAGTTTTTTAAAATACAGCCGGAGACTTTGTGTCGTTCAGCATCACTGCTTGTGGAGTGCGTGGTGATGAATGGGGTTTTATGTGCTTTCGCAGCGAGGTCTGCGAAAAGCGTTTTGAATTTCTGTGATTTTATTCCTGGCGTTTTTGATAGAATATGCTTCTTGATGTCTTGATGCTGCGCCAGGAGCCCCTGCAGATCAGCTTACCGAGGGAGGGGGATTGGGGAGCCCCTTTGGCTCTGCCTCGTGTCTGTAGCTGGATGGCAGCACGATGAGACGTAAACCTCCTGCTAGAACGTGGTTTTACCGGTATAAAATGAGACGCTTTTTCGCATTCTTGTTCTGAATTGAAGTCTCTAAAATAGAGTTTGGATTTCCCCTGGTGAGACCGTTCATCCGAACGTGCCGTTTCAGGAAAGAACCTCAGGCTCATCAGCATCCCGGGCGCCCTGAAAACTTCTCCAGCCATTGCTGGTATCTAATTAACACGACTGCAGTCGCGATGGGCTTCTTAGAGCTACGACTTTGCTATTGCAATTACAACCAGTAATCAACAACAAACTTTGGCTCCTTCAGCACCAGGCAGGCATTAGAGATTGTCTTGAGAAACTCGGCTTCACGGCTTGACCTTTTTTGGTACATTTCTGCATCTAACAGTGACATGATTCAATTTTTATTTTTTTGATACATACATTTCCAACCTGTTTTAACTTGTTGTTATGCATCAAATATTTTACTGCAAACATCAAAAACCTTTTACCGAGCGAGCCCTGAAGCTCACGCCGATGAAGATGCTTTCTTGAGAGAAGCAACTTTCAACTAAATCAATGGTCAATCTGTGTTAATGGTGCTGAACTAATTTTGGGGCTTTTTGAGAAGGGAAGGAGTCAGTGGAGTATTCAGGAGAGGGGAAAGGAACATTTTCTGAGGAGGATTTCCAAGTGACTTTCCAAAGGAGAGTGAGTAGATTTTTGCACAGATGTTAACATTGGCTTCAGGTGATTTCTGGGAATATGTTTTCACATTGTGTAAAGAACAAACTGGGCCAGTGTGGTAAACCAGTATATTAATTAAACGCAAAACCTGAACATCAGTGCTAAATTAAAGGTGAGAAACGAAACAGATAAAAACTTGTGGAATGTAGTGCTACATTCACTAAAACATTAGCATGACTAGTTAGTGTTTATTTAGAAGTAAATACCCTGTGTTAAAATCTAGTGAATGCAAAATTGCTGAAAATATTACTGAAAATATTGCATATGTGAAATGAGATGGAGTTCATCTTGGTCTAAGATTCCATTGCTAGGTACGTTCTGCATTTATAACTTGCATTTTGGAAGCATGCAAACTACTAGTCTTCTAAAATATTTTTCCAGTTTATCCCGTTTCTTCTGTGAAATTGAGTCAGAGTATACAAATGCACGTTGGATGTAATTACAAGAAAATCAGTAATGATTACTATTACTCATCAAAGCCCATCAGTATGTGCCACAGTAGCTTCACTCAAGTAGTTGTGATTAGAAATTTTTCATTTCCTTTGCTGTTGCAAAGTTTCCCCGGGTTTATTTCCAGCTTTCATCACCTCTTTCCCAAATGCGTTTTAATATTTAGTGCTGTCTGCATTAAAAAAAAAAAAAAAAAAAAAGGAAATGAAACTTAGGGAAGAAAAAAGTGTTGAACTTAAACAGTGAAATTGAACCAAGGAAGGTGGATGGAACACGGGGGTGGGTGGAATGTGGTGGTGGGAGCTGCAGCTCGTGGGGAAGAAGCAGCCACAGTCTTGAGAGCATCTTCTGGAGGGGGAACACAGGGCAATATATTCAGAGTATGTGTCTCTCTCCTGCTCCCAGGAGAACGAAGGACAGTGAAAACCAACCAATATTAGGCACAACAGTTGTTTCCAAGAGGCCAGTTTATAAATACTGAAAAAAAAGAGATCACAGAATCACAGAATGTCAGGGATTGGAAGGGACCTCAGAAGCTCATCCAGTCCAATCCCCCCACTGGAGCAGAAACACCCAGATGAGGTTACACAGGATTTTATTAAAGCGCTTGCGAAGTTGTATTTAGTTGTATTTTGTTTAATGTCTAGCTTTTGCATGAAAATGAGTTATAGCGTTCTAGCTCAGCTTGTAATTGCTGTCCGTGCGCATCTTGAAGTTGATGTTACGCGATGCCCAGCAGAACTTCACTGCTTGTGTAGTAGTGGCTTGAGGAACCTCGAGTAGTGGTTTGAGGACTTTTTCTGTTTCCTCACATCCACCAAACAGAATCATGCTGGTGTATTGTAAATCAAACCTGCATTTAAAAGGCTCTTTTTCTCTTCATCAGGGAGGGAATTTAAATTCTTAAGTTAATCCAAGTTAAACTGTAGCAAGCCCAAAGTGGGGTTGTCCATGCCCACCTCTAAATGGATTCTCCCCACTGAGAGCAATGGGGGCATCGTTGGGATTTTAATGACTTGTTATCATTTTTGTCAAAAGTACTTCCTCTTATAGTTCAAAATCGGGTATTTTCCTTAAGTTGTTACAGTTGACATGTGTTTAAAAAAAAATAAATAACGCTGCTGTCTTTGGGCTCTGCCTGTCACTTGTAGCTGAGGGTTCGGCAAGTTACGATTCTTTTTCTTTGCTTAAAAAGTTATTTAAAACAATGCAATTGAAAATGATTTATCGGGGGGTTGTGGCCCCTGGGGCTTTGCCGTCTCTCCGTCCCTGCTGCCTGGGCTGTTTTGGGGTGCGTGGCAGGCGCTGGTGCCGCAGCTGCAGCCAGATGTGATGTGCAGCCAGATGTGCTGTGCAGTGAGCCCCACGCACAGAATGTTTGCCCCGATTGTCTTTGCTGATGCTATTGCCTATTCAAACTAGGCAGAGCTTTGACCTCATAAAACCTTCTGTGTCACAAATGTGTTTGTTTGATTTTTTTTTTTCTATGAATGTTAAAATTTTCCCAGTAGAAAGAGTTGTTCTTTTCTGTTTTTTCGTTTGTGGTTTTGTTTTTTTTTTTTTAGCGTTCCCACTGGAGGAATTATCCTCAAACATCACTCACATCATCAGGCTGACTGACACATGAACACTCTCGGAACTGTTGCGTGTCATGCCCATGTATTTAATAGAAATGATGGGATTAACAGGCATTGCTGGGCACCCCTGTGTTTTTGGATTAGTACGAGCACCCCCCATATTGGCTGTAGATAAGATGCTTTGATGACGAGCTCATGCGAATAGCCAATAGTGTAAAAATCAAAGGTAAATGGTAGCGATCTGAAACAGCAATAAAAATGAGAGGTTTTTGTGTGCCAGGTGTAACTCTGTGCCTGGAGCTCTTGCGAAGTTGTCAGCCTGGGGCTTACAAGAAAGTAACGTGATAAAATTAATCATTTGAGTTTTATTTTTCATTTTTGTTACTGTGCAGTATTATACACGTGTGTCTTCCTTACGCTCCCCCATGGCAGGCTGATATTTCTGCAAGCGTTTTAAAATTTCATTTGCTTCCAACCTTAAAATCCAAACAGAAGCGCATCACTTTAAAGTTGCCCTGCGAGGCAGTTCTATATAATTCGCTGTCTTTTGTAAACTTCTGTCAGATCCCGCTGCTCCTAAGAGGAGTGGTAGAGTCTCACAGGTTTGTCGCATCTGTTTCATCGATTGTTTTGTGGCCCGACGCCCCGTCCGAAAATCTGACCAGGCTACGATGCCATAAACATCATCTGACGTGGGAGTCGTGGCGTAAGGAATATATTACGTATCACATCTGCAGTTCTGAGATCATGGATCAGTCTTATTATGGGATCGAAATATGGTATTTATCATATTCCATTAGTGGTGTGGGATTTAGCAGTCGAATTTCTTGATTAATAAGCAAGGCTTTGGCTTGAATGTTTTTCAGTTCTCTGCCCTTGTTGGTGTCAATCATAAGTGGTTTTTATTGCGTTGTTACGTATCTGACGAAAAAAGGCGCTCTGGATCGTCGGTGGTATTGGTATCGTATTGTCTCGCATTGTCTTTATTAAAACCTTCTTTGTCCTATTGTTGCTAAGTGATCTATCCATCTTAATATTTTCCCCATGTCTAAGCTACTGTCTGTTAATGGCATCCTAATGCATTCTGAATTGGCGTATTTCACGTCGTTTAAACTCTGCTTACCTATTCATCATGCAGAGGTCACCACTTTGTGAGTGAAAGTCACCCGAAGGATTTCATTGTCTTTGCCGTTTCCCCAATATCCCGTGGCCGCGCTCTGCGGAAATCGCGGCTCTTCCACCCGCCCGGTGTACAGTTGTGATAAAGCTCTTCCTCGCCCCGGCATCTGACACACAGAGGAGCTTTTGCACGTTCCGCTTCCCTCTCTCCTGTTCCTGTCAGCGTGATGTGACATCAAAAACTGGGAAGCGGGATGTTCTGTGGAGCCGTTCCCGGCCCTGGGAGGGGTAGGGATGGCCCGGCTGGTTCGGTGCCCATCCTCACGCAGTCACTCTGTCGAGCTGCGCTCGCTGCGGCCGGGGCTCCGCGTCGCTCAATCTTGTCAAAAATTCTATGAATATTCAATGAGGATTTTAATGTATTGTCATCAAGGAAGCAATTTCTGTGTAGTCATATTAAGCATGTTGTCATCTCTGCCGTTTAAATACATTGTTTTGCCCATGAAGTGACCTTAGGCAATTTTAAAATGGTCTCTTTTTTTTTTTTTTTTTCTTTCCCATTTGCCTTATACCAAATAAATTAGTTTTGCCTAATAGGAACGAACCTAATATGGATCTAACACATTTGTATAGGGAGAAGCACATTCTAATAAATAATCAGGGTATTATTCTACATATACCAGGATTTATCTTTTCCGCTTACACAAAAGGTTTGAGATATGGTCAGGTAGGAGGCAGTCGAGTCGTTCTCAAGCCAAGGTTTCATAATTACTTCAATTTTCAAAGGGGAGCCTGTTAATTTAGCTCCATACTTCCACTGCTGATGATGTTTAAATCACTGTATGCTTCATCGTTGTATGTTTAGGTGTCGTTTAAGCTTCATTTCCCAGGCCAGCTTCTCATTTGCATAGATAGTATATGAGTTTATTTTGTTGTATGCAGATGACTGGGAGAAAACCAATTGGGTGCCAGGAAAGTACAGATTTTGAAGTTTATTTTCCTGTGGACTACTGAAATGACAGAACTTTTAAAAGTGCATATCTCTGTACATAGGCGAGAACGTGAACATCGTTTTTTTGGGGAAAATTGTTGTCTGTAATTCCATGATTATTTTTTTGCAGTATGTTGTGAATCATGTCTTTTTCTTCTGAAATCAGAATGAACTATTTCAGGATATACAGAATGTGGCATTTTAAACTGCAATGTGAACAGCAGAGCCTTGTTAATCACACCAGTGGTTTTACTGGGAACAACAGGTATATTGTTGGATGGACTGGAATGGTGGGACGTCTGATGTGCATTGAAATCAAGGGAGAACTATTAGGATATGAAAATACTTTGTTATTATGCTGTTCATTAGAAAACCTGAAAATCCTGAAGAGTACAGAAAAGTATATTTTGCTTTAAAATGATTTGAGAAGACGACTACTTATTAATTCAATTAAACAGTGTTTCAGGCTGGGAAGGGAACGGCGTATTCATAGCTCCAAAGTGAACCTCTGGGCCAATGCTTTAAAAATTCACTGGAAAATTTCGGTACCTTTTACGTGTGTGTGAGAACCTGGAAGGATCTGATTATTATCATCACTTCCAGGCCATAGTCACTTCTGAATAAGACAGTCATCGTTTCCAAGGATACCAAGTGGTTTTCTGAAAAGTCGTTGCGTTCCTGCACCAAATGTCCCAATACCGGAAGAGAAGTTTTTGCCCTTTTTACAAGGTGACATTTCCAGCCTTGAGCTTTGCAGCTGCACTTGAGAAAACCTCACTCAGTACCTTCCCAGGATTGTTTCTTCTCTTCCATGGAAGCTATCAAAGTAACTTACTGATAAGAACCTTCCAGAAGTTTATTTTATTTCAGTTACTTCATGCGTTAGTTATGCGTGTGACTAGTAATGCTCTTTGGTCATATCCTTTGCATATGGATAAATATACTGAATATATGGATAAAACTGGGCTGTGTGTGGATGGATGCATCTATGTACACTTAAAGGCAGGCTGCGAGGTATGTTTTAGTCAAAGACACAGAGATGTCCGTTTTTAGATAAACAGGTAGTATTTTTTTGAAAAGTGTTCGTTTTTTTTTTTTGCTAAAGCCAGAAATAACTGATTTAGATAATTGTCATAATCCATGATTTTATTTCGCATTCTTATTGGGACTGGATTACAGGAGGAGAATGAGCATGAGGCCTCGCGTGCTTTGATATGAGTCAGTCCCTGGTGTCACTGGTAATTCCTATAAATTCTCTAGATCTTCAGAAGCAGCTGCCCACCCCCAGGAGGGAGGTGATAGACCTGGTGGGGTTGGCCATTATTGAGGAGTCAATAGGTGATGAGTCCTTCAAGACTGCCAAACGGCGCGGCTCTGTGGACACTGGAGAAGATGAGTATGTTTTTGTGGGTTCGCCAACTCCAGATGAGGGTTAGTTGAGTTGTATCTGGGACAAGAGAATTTTAGGCCTGGTTTACACTGAAAATGGACATCTGTGCTACAGCCGTGCCTGGAGGGTAGGGAGGGCCAAGGGGCGGGGAGGGAGGGATGCCAACGCCAGTGGTATATCCACCCTTGTCAGTGGTATATCCACCCTCGACTCATGCATTACTCTGGCTCTGCAGATGCCTATCTTTCTCCCATAGTCCAGACATTACAGCTGTGGAGAGGAAAGGTTGGGCTTTTGCAGTGGAAAATACGAAATTTCACTGGGTGTACTCGCCGTGCTGATTTTCATAAATAAGCGAAGGGCCTGATATTCTAAATGTAACACACTTATATTTGGTCGTCTTCATAAGAACAGCTTTATGCACATGTGCAGTCGTGTGCAGGAGCCTCGGTTGCGGCAGTTACAGTGATTTTTTTTCCATCACTTTTGGTGAGTCTTCTCCAGTGGGCTGTCCTGCAATTGGAAGTGTATTAGAACAAAAAAAGAGAAAAATTGTTCAGACTGATGGTTGCCAAACAAGAAGGCAAGGATATCAAGCATCCTCAATTCCTGATATAGGATATTTACAGTATAAGGCAATATGAGTTTTCTTTAAGCTTTGTGTTTTCAACCAATTTTTTTTTAATGTTTCGAAAGCCCCATGGTAAAGTCAAAGCAGACTAGCGCAGAATTAACAAATATGACTCTAGTACGCCTGCAGGGCTTTGGATATACATATAAAGTAGTGATCGTGTCTGAAATGATTTCTTCTGAGTTGCTTAGAAAGTCTTTTGACGATTTTGTGTGTTTAAAAGCATTTATTGTTGTGGTCAGAAGAAACGATATTTTTCTCATGATTTCCACTGAGAAAAGACTCTCTGGTTTTCTGCTGTTTCTAAGTCTTCCAAAGTCCACAAGCAATTAGTAATGAAGCCCAGGAGAAGGAGTCGTGCTTCATGGCTTTACTTTGTTTCCCCTGAAATGTGTGTTAGTTTTCAGTACTGCAGAAATTAATTTCGTATTGTTTTGTATTCTGAGCAAGCTCAATGGTATTGTTTTAAGCTGGTTGTATTACACAGTTGCACTCGGGTTTTAAATGACTGCATAAACATTTGCAGGGAAGAGGAAAAAATCTTTACTTGTAGAAATGACTTCTCACTAATTGATATAAAATCTATATGCATTACTCTTCATTTAAGCCTGTAGCTAATTGCAGTCTGACTGACTTCTCAAAGACAAACATCTGTAATACCGTCAGCTGATACTCTAGAGAAGGATTTTCGGGATGTGCATAAATAACGGGCCCTGAGAACACCCCTGAGGGAGGAGGACTTGGGGACGTTGGTTGACGAGAAGCTCGACGTGACCCAGTATTGTGTGCCCAGAATGCCAACTGCATCCTGGGCTGCAGCAAAAGGAACGTGGGCAGCAGGTGGAGGGAGGTGGTTCTGCCCCTCTGCTCTGCTGAGACCCCACCTGGGGTCCTGCGTCCAGCTCTGGGGTCCCCAACGTAAGAAGGACGTGGACCTGTTGGAGCGAGTCCAGAGGAGGCCATGAAGATGACCGGAGGGTTGGAGCACCTGTCCTGTGAGGAAAAGCTGACAGAGTTGGGGTGTTCAACCTGGAGAAGAGAAGGCTCCGGGGAGACCTTCTAACAGCTTCCAGTACCTAAAGAGGGGCTACAAGAAAGCTGGAGAGGGACTTCTTACAAGTGTGTACAGTGATAGGACAAGGAGCGATGGCTTTAAACTGAAAGAGAGGAGATTTGGATTAGATATAAGGAAGAAATTCTTCCCCATGAGGGTGGTGAGGGACTGGAACAGGCTGCCCAGAGAAGCTGTGGATGCCCCATCCCTGGAAGTGTTCAAGGCCAGGGTGGATGGAGCTTTGAGCAACCTGGTCTAGTGGAAGATGCCCTTCCAACTCAAACTACTCAATGAAGTAAAATTATTGAATAATTAGCAAGCAGTGCATATATAGTATTTTATTCTAAAGGTACAAAAAGTAACGTGAGCTTTATTTTAACCATATGAGAAACTGAGGAACAGAGGACAGACATGGAACAGCTTAATGAAGACTGGGATTTACCTCTTACTTCTGATATATATTTTTGAAGTTGGCATTGGTCTTCCTTCCCTCATTCGCCTCCCTCTCCCCGTGCAGAATTGCGGTGGGTCTGGTAGGTAGCGCAGACCCTCTGCTACCCTGTGGCTCTGAACGAAAGATCAAAACAAACCCATACATCTAGGGTTTTTTTCTAAATACTTGCTTTTTTAATTTACAGCTAGTGTTGTGAACACCTATAGCTGCCCGATGGGGTGTTAGGAGAATGCTTGTCTGGATGGAGCTGAATTCTGCTGTTGCGCTGCCGCATCCACGCTCTGTTATGTCACTAAACAACCCAATTTTGACTGTTATTCAATACACTCCTCTGGAACATTGTTCTGTTTGCAGTGTTCTTCTGTGACCTACAGTGAATAACGTGGGAGCTGTCAAAGTGTAAGATTAGGCACACCATAAAAAAAAGCCTGCAGAAGAAAAATTTCTTAAGGTCAGATAATATTTTCCTCTGTACTAGCTTTTAAAAAGCAAAATTCAAGGTGTTTTTGTCTCCTTAGAAATCACATGAAGCTGACAATAGAGGCACAGTTCTGATTTATTTACATTTACATTCCCTGTTATCATTTAGCTGCCATATAGATAGAAATATGGTACCTTATATGGTCTGTATATACTTTGAGATTTGAGTTGTGCAACCATCTTATAGTGTAAGTCGAAAGAGTGAATGTTTGTTCTCTTCCCCAAAAATGTCATTACTGTTCTTTATGCGCTGTTTGGCAACTTCCTCACCTTAAACTGCTTTATTGGAGGATGCGAGAGACTTTCTTCTACCACCAAGAAAGGCATTGACTAAAATGATCTGAATGCAAAATTAGAAGCTTCGTTTTTTTGCAGTATTTGAATATGAACATGTTATGAATGGCAGCACCCTGTCAAACCAAAGTACCGAGTAACTCGTCTCCTCCTCTCTGAGAAGGATCAGATGCTAAAGGAGGAATTTCTGAGCAGAGCAAGCCTGCAGTGATTTATTCTGCAAGCCCCAAATTTCAAGGAGAACTGACTTTGGAATAATGTTGAGCTTGATAAAACTTTTACTGTCTGAATTAAGTTTCTATTGCAAAGTGGATTTTAAAGTGTTCTTTTTCATATTTTTTTTCTTTATCCTTACTATAAAAAGAAGAAAACTTGAGCTTTACTGGACTATTCTGCCTATGCTTCTCATTCACAAGAATACCAGAATTTTCAACCCATACCAGGCTTCTTTGTAATCAAATTAATATGTGCTTTTGACAATTGAAAAATAAATTTGCAAGGCTTAAATAAAAAGTAAAAATCCCCTAGCTACTAGCCATGCATGTGCTTAACTTTGAAGAGCCAAAAAGTTACTGGCATGGCAATTAGTTACTTTGGTGTTACTGTAGGTGGTGGATGGAATAAGGATCTCTTTAGATCCCAGCTAGTCTCAGTTTTTGATTCTATGGTGGAATGTAACTCCCTCTAGGGGAGTAATAAGGGCCTTTCCAGGGCGTTTTCTTCCCTAATAGAACTTGATTTATTAATATTAAACAAGTGCCTGTATCCATTTAAGTCTCTATATGGATAATCTGTTCATACACAAATTTACTGTGATTTTAAGGTGTAAGAAAATCCTTCCACTTCTCATTTTACCATCGAGAAATAAAGGACTTTGAACTCCAAAAACTCTTCATGCTCATAATAAGATTTTTCTGTTGCTTGAATGTTTAAGTGACAAAATAGGTTTATAGGCTCACAGTATGTGGGGGAAAGGATCCAAAAAGCTAGAGTAAATTTATTAAGTGAACGACACAACAGCTATCTATATCTATCTATATATGCCAAGACAGTATGTGGATAAAAGTTCATGAGGTGAACACTGACAAATGGTTGCTTGTTGGTTTTTTAAATTATTTTTATCTTCATTTTTTTAATTAATATTTTAATTATAGTAGGTGTAGAATATATTGCATGCTGTTGCAGAGCCAGCAGATGGAGCAAAAGAGCATGATAAATAGTTGGATGAAAATATATGGAATGCACTCTTCCCAAGCTGGGGGAGGGGAAGTGTCTTCAACCTTTTTTTGCTCAATATTTGGCCAGATGAGGTTTCCCATCTTTCTAATCCAGCTCCCAGCCCTGCCCGTAGTGCTGTGCATGACCTGCTCTGACTTTCCACATAATGACCATTTCACCCCAAAAGGACCCAGGTGGACTTCACTTGTTTGCATAGATGGACTTAACCTTTTGCCAGTCTTCTCTATGGAGAACTGTCCATGGGAAAGCACTGATGCCATCTTCTCTTCCAGAAGAGTTTGGCTTTCAGATAATTTGGAGTACAAATATTGTCCTGTGAATGTCTCAGTTGATTAATTCAGCATGGTATCTTTATTTCTTTGTCTTTTTAAAAAATTTTATTACTCTGCAAGAAGACTACAAGCGTGAGACCACCGTGAGCTTGTAACTTGAGCTCCAAATCCTTCTCTCTTGTCCATGCTCTAGATGCACAGGGCATCTTACTAAAGCAGCTTTGGGGTTTGAGAAGGCTATGGGTCACATCCCCATCCACAGTCTGCAGATGGATTTCATCATTACACCTCTTGAATATGAAAATACTACATTGCAGAGGAGTTTTGGTGTGCCCTGCGTTGGATGTCCCACCCACTACAGTTTAAAATTAAGGTGTTGAATTGGTTATGCTGGAAGAAGATAAGGGTAGCTAGGTGCTGCTGGGGATAGCAGGATCCTGCCGACAGGATTAGCAACAAAATTAAGCTCTTTTTTTTTAGTAGGAAAAGGTGATTTTTATTCTAAGGAGAAAGTTAAATTGTAAATCTATTCTACTAGGTCAACTGTTTGGGGGTTTTTTTTTAACAGGTTTTCAGCTCTGCAAAGAGTCCTTGTATAAATAAAGGCCTATTTAATAAAAATGTCGATACCACTTGCAGTGGAATAAAATGGTTTGATCAGAAAAAAAATTATGCATATGGGAATGGAAGCTATCTGTCCTTGTACATAAGACAAAGAATGGGAGGCTTATTGGGATTTCTTTTTATAATTTGAGCCTATTATTCAAATTTATTCTAAATATATATTTAAGCTGCTTCAGAGACATCATCGCTATGTGGTATTTTATTTCTATTAACCTGGGTGCATTTCTGTGGGGATACACGTGTGTTGTGCTATAATTTGCTGAAGGCGGGTGGCTTTAACACAGATACACCGAGGACTTTCCATTGATAAACTGCGACAAACACTGTGCTTTCTTTTGTAGCTATGAGTTTAGTTTTTATTGTCTTGTTAAGCAGCACAGAAATAAATTACTGAAACAACTGTTGAAATGAGAGCGCTGCCTTTTAGTCATAGTGTTAACATGTTTATTTTGTGATGCTAGTCAGATATATATATATATATATATGTACACACATAGAACCTTACCGAAAGTTTCACAATATTGATGAGCTACTTATGAGGCCTCCTACTCCAAACCAACTCAAATTTATTGCAGAGAACTCTTTGTGCCTGGTACTTCATAGTACTGAAACCAAACTCTAGCAGGCTGACTTAGAACTTAGTATATATAGATCCTCTGGAGACTGAAACTTGTCGAAGTCTTGCTTTCTCCATTCACTACATTCTCCATTTCTGCTAATTTATCTTTGCATATTTTTGGGGCTTGTTTAAAAGAAATGCTCCCCATCATTCTGCATGCCATTCGATACCAAGACAGAAATCTCCCTCCCTATCTAAAAAGGCAAAATGCTTACTCAGGTTACATGTAGGTTCTGTGGAAAATCTTTTTTGCCGTCTTAGCAAAATGCCGTGGCCATCTCCTACAAAAGCAGCTGTGCGGCAGCAGTGCAAAATACTGCTGAGTAAGAGGATATATCCACCTTCAAGTTAATAGTCTTGCTTTATCGTCATTAGTAAGATGAGATGGCTGTTCCCTTGCAGTTTATAATAGCGATCACATACTCCTGACTTCGATGAGGATCTCCCGCAATGCTTTAATTTCTTCTGGCTTTTCTGATGTCGCTATATCATATTTGTGCGGAATTTAGTACGCTTGGAAGCACAGAGGTAACTATAACCACCTGCTTTTATAGGTAAAGTAGACTGATATAGTTACTTTCTCACTGAGGTAGGAACAGTGTTGGGAATAGAAGCCAGTGCTTTAAATGTTCCATTTGTGTCATCTTTGCTAGTACACCTTGTATTGGTGTCAGCAATAAAACTGCTGTGAATAAATGCGAGCAGAAGAACGTGTTAACTTCTGACTGTGTCTGACTGAGTTTAAAGTGTAATGAAATTTGATACCATTTGTATTTTACCCATCCATCACTATATTCTTCTCAGACATTCATATCTGCTGGTTTTCCTCTTTTGGAAAATATTTGGGCAGAAGACTGAAGGTGATTGATCATAGAATCACGGAATCGTTTGAGTTGGAAGGCACTTTCAAAGCTCATCCAGTCCAACCCCTGCCATGAGATGAGAATTACTTAAAGAATGGAGCCTGTGATAGAGGGCTTGATGTAAAGTAGGGCAGACAGAGGATTAATGCTGACGTGTGAATTGGTCTTGGTGTGTATTTTGTTTAATATTTTCATTAGTGGTCTTATGGAAAGGTTGTTTGAATGAAATATGCTGAGAATGTGCGTTAGGACAGAATTACCAATGTAGAGTAAATGATAAGAGTGTCTGAGAGGGGATGATGATGGATTGGTAAAATAGAAATGAATCACATTTCATACCATGAACTGCAAGGATATACACTGAGAAACTACTAATTTTTTTTGTAATGATGAGCCTCCCAGTTCATATTATTTCACTGTTTGAAATGACACACAGAAAATACTAGTGTTGGTAGATGCCTGCAGGTTAACTGCAAGCCCTTAATGAAATACAAGCATAAGAGAGGTCACGTAGGATGCGCTGTTTAAGAAACTTCCACTAAAGAGAGAGAAATCATAATGTCATTGAATGCAGCTTTTGTCTCATCTCAGACCCTGCGTTGCCCTTGTCATCACATTCACAAATGAAGAATTCATACCGGGGCAGGGCAGGGAAGATCTGTTGATGTGATGGAGGGAACCATGGACCTGAGTGTCCCGAGCAGGTCAGACAGGGTGGCTGGCAGCTCAGCAAAATGCGGGCTGAGAGCGTGTGTATGTTTGCTGTCTGCAGGAATAGCAGAGAATTAGAGAAGTCGGGAGCGCGAGGAGTTACTTCAGCTGAGTGCCAGCGTCGGCAGGAGAAATAAGTTGATGTGTACTGACAGGTGCTACTTTTAGGCTTGATGCTGGGAGGCTTCTGAGCACGAGTGATGGATCTGACAGACGCAGCGGGTCTGGACACCGAGCGGGCTTTAACGCGGAGCGTGATCTGTTTTTCAAAAGGGTTTGTGTGAACTGAGTGCGAGCACTGGTCAAAACTAGAGTCAGTGAGCCAGAAGGTCCCTTTCAGGTTTGTATGCCTCTATTCCCAATAGCACCTGAATTACATTATAACTTAGACCGAGTTAATATAAACCTTTATGCATTTATTTATCCCACCTCTGGAATTTGCTGAACCGACTGGAACAAACGGAGAATAAAAACCAAACAACGTTTCAGAGTTCAGCCGCCCATTACTAACTCTAAGTATGGTAATGTGACATTATGAGCTAGTCATACATTTTGCAAAGGAACTGCGCTTTCATGTTTCTTTGAGCAAAGTTTCAGGTTGTCTTTGCCTTTAGGATATGGGATTTTAAATTTTTTTATTTTTTCCTAAGCCCTAAACAAAATGGTAGAAAGCACCATTCTGTCTTAGGATATGTCTGTGCAGCTGTGCAAAAAGAGATAATGGCATATTCAGCTTTTGGCTAAGATTCAGTACTTTTCATCTGTCATCAGAGGTTGAAGCAGTAATGCAAAACGATACTGGAAAAGTATTATTCTGCAGCAGTGACAGCACCATTAAAATCAATAGAATAGGTTTTTTTATAATCCCTATTACAGCAAAAGAATTAACGTGTATGAAAGCAGGAAATAATCTGGTTGTGCGCTTGTTTGCGGTGTGTTTGGTTTTAGAAGGCTTTGCCTTTTCTTCTCAGGAACAATATATCCTGCCTAGGGCTCTGAGGTCTTAAAAACATCAATATTGACTTAAAAATCCATCTACTTTTTGGGAAGGATGGATATTATGATATTGTAAATCCCTTAAACATACTAGTTATATAGATTACATTGGCCACTGTGCTGTATGGTAGTGTATGTATAGTGTATGCGTAGTCGTGGGTGAGTCTGAAGTTAAAATCCATGGCGATATAAATCCATGGTGATATATATCCGTGAGCAAAATGATTGCCAGATAGAGCTGTTACAGGGTTGCTAACTAATTCTTCACCAATTTTAAGGTATTCCAGGTTGGTTTTTTTTTAATTCCAGTATTCTATTTTTCACAGCTTTGTTGTTGAAATGTGAAAACTGGTTTCAAGCTGAAAATCTGATTTTTAACAATTTTTTTTCCTCCCTATTCCTAAAAGAAACCCATTTTCTAGCTCGTATCTGAGCTAGATGTACATTTTATTTTTATTGGCCTGTAATCTATTTTACCTGCTACAAACCTATTTATGGAGATAATTTATAGTTCTTTGATATCATAGCTTAGTTTATCAAAGAAAGTAGTTTTATTTAAACCAGACTTAGTAAAATCGGAGTGTTAGACACGTAATTATTTTCGAAGGCTGGGTTTAATTAGCTTTCTTGAGATTACAGAGGAAATCTATAGCATAAAAGAGAATTGCCAGCTTCTTATCTTTTCCGCAAGGTTGTAAAAATATTTTGTTACAGTTCTTCAAACACAAATCTGTATTGAACTAAGACAATGCTACATTTATTACCAAAGTAATTCAGGCTGTTGAACTGTGGTTTCCAAAGGTGAAAGGCTGATACATTAACCCACTGATCTGCGGGCATATGACAGTTTGTGAAAAATGTTATATATCATTCCCCTCCAAACAGGGTGGCAGAGAGCACGATAAAATGGAGTGGAAACAAATGCTAATGTCAACTGAGCCTTTTTAGCAGCAAGTATATTTTTTACGACATGAGGCGCACAAAGAATCGGTTGTGGTTTTCGGGTGGTCGTGTGAGATCTTCTGGAGAAATCCTGGGGGTCTAAACCATCAGTTGCCCAAACCCGTCTTAGTTAGTCTGGCTTTTATTTCAGAAAGACGTGTCAGTTTAAAGCAACAGACGTCTGAAGAATGGTTCATTGATCGCAAACTTTTTGAATGGCCGTTCTGTTTGCCTTCCAGCGTTTCCCCAAACCCATTTATTTAATTTTTAAAGTAAATGCTCTCTATAAAATCAACTTTCTCGTCCTGGGGTGTGGTGCCTTCGTGCCCTGGCACTGAAAGCTGCTCCATGTAATTGAGTTTTCATGCTGGATGTACTTGTCTGCTGGACGTTGGCGTTATTTGCACGAGCTGTAACCATTGTAGCCCCATCTGTATTTTGACTATCCTTTTATCTCCCATCCAGTACCTCGGGGCAAATGCATCCATCCTTCAATTAGTTCTTATGGGAGATTGGTATAACATCAGAGCTTGTAATAAATGGATTTTTGAAACTGTGTGCAATCCTCTTTTCATATGTAAATGTTGTAAGTAACTTCAGAGAGGTGGTTATTCGTTCATCAAAGTATATATTTTCATAATTTCTGGTTTCATGTTGCTTTCCTTATTTTCTCTGCGATGCTCTCCTGTTTATTAGATTTAGATGAAAACTCTGCTTTAGATGATGACTTTGCTGGCGATGAATATATGAGATATTTAGCAAGTCGTTATGTAAGGCACATTGCCATGTAGAAGTCACCTCTCTGATAACCCTTGAAAAATGAGGGAAGTGAGTAGAAAATCGGTCCTGCTGGAGAGTGAGCAGCCTTCTTTTTTTCAGATCCACTGACAGTGGTAAAACCTCAGTGTTTCTTCCTCCTTCCAGTATAAAGGAGGTTCTTCCACCCTTATTTGGGGCAATTATGCTTAAAACCAGGATGTTTTGGGTTTTTTTGTTTGGTTCGTTTTTGGTTTGGTTTGGTTTTAGCTGGTGGCACTGAAGTGGACATTGAGCCGTTCCTCTTGCTGTCTCTGACCAGGTGTGATAATAACTGATGACCACAGCTCTTTCGAAAGCTGCCAGGCCTCTTGGTGGACACACTCAAAGTTCTCACAGTCTTTTATGTATTGTATGTTTTTTTCTCTGCTTCTATCTCTCTCGTATCTTAATTCCTCCCCTGGGGAGGAACAACCCCAGGTACCAGTACAGGTTAGGGGAGACCTGCTGGAGAGCAGCACTGCAGAGAAGGACTTGGGAGTTCTGGTCGACAACAGGTTGACCATGAGTCAACAATGTGTCCTTGTGGTCAAGAGGGGAACAGTGTCTTCGGGTGCATTAAGAAGAGTGTGACCAGCAGGCATGGGGAGGTTGTTCCTCCCCATCTGCTCTGTCCTGGTGAGGTCACATCTGGAGAGCTGTGTCCAGTTCTGGGCTCCCCAGTTTAAGAAGGACAAGGAATTACTGGAGGGAGTCCAGTGTCAGGCTATGAAGATGATGAGGGGTCTAGAGCATCTTTCTTATGAGGAGAGACTGAGAGAGCTGGGTCTGTTCAACCTGGAGAAGAGAAGCTGAGAG
>VWYH01010749.1:339210-371851 GCA_013399365.1 Pampusana beccarii
ACCAGCCTGGGATTCTGTGACACATTTTGACACTCGTTCACAAACTACAGCTGTTAATGACCACGCCTCCTTAGTAAAATAAGATTTTTTTTTTTCCCTGGATCAATGCTGCCGAATGTGTAGATGAATTTGCTGTATAGAGATAGTAAAATTTAGCATCTCTGATTTATGAGGGAAAAGAAGTGGTATGTGTATCTCTTCAACCTCTGAAACAGAGGAGCAAACGGTGAAGGAAGATCTGTTCACACTGGTACTCACAAAAGGCCCTTCTAGGTTATAATATTTCATAATTCTAAAAAAAGAGCTGATGCGTGCTTTGTTCTTTGAGGGATGTGCTTATCATGGAAGATGCGACTTGTTTTGGGCTGGACTTTTAAAAGCTTATTGGTATATCACTCACGTTTCTGGAATCTCAAAACAGAAAGCAATTTAGATCTTAATCTTGGTTCAATTCTTTACTTAGAGAATACTCAGAAAGGCAGGTTTGCGCAGAAGAACCTTTTCCTTGCTTTGACTCTTCCTCTAACATCACCTCAAGGCCACAGAGGGGAGTTTTAGAATTGATAGAAATGAGATGTTCTCCTCTTTCCCCAATTCTTTTCATTCTGTCCTTCTGTGTCCCCTCTCACAAGAAGAACCGAACTAATATTTTAGCTTAATGAATGGACAAGAAGTTGTTTTGAAAGATGTTGTATCCTTTATTGGCTGCCCAGGGAAAATAACAATTGACACCCAATTCTTCAAGATAAACTCAAGATCAGATGGTGCTATAAGACATGAAGTTTTTTATGAAGCCCAGGACTTGCAGGTAATTTTTCATTTCCTGGCTATCTCCTTCTTTATGGGTGTTGCTCTGCCTGTAGGGAACAGTTTGTAGCTCCTAAAGGGCAATTCCACTGAATGCTGGTATCTGATACTTATCTGTCAAAAACACAGCACCAAATAGAGTTGGCAGCCCTGAACATGAGAGATGCTGTAGTGGCTGGAAAAAAAAATAATAACCTAGATTTGGTTGGTGTATGTGCATGTTTACTAAGGGACAGAAGGTTTTTGAGCTGGTTAGTTATTATCACTGCTAAAAGCAGTGATGCCAAGTCTTGGAAAGGGCTGTACTTAAAATGCAATTTAGAATAGACTAGAATTTATAATTAAATAATTGAATAATTAAACACTATATGCAAATGAAAATTTTAGGTGTGATGAAAACCTCCGATTTCACCGTATGAGGAGGACTGACAAGGCGAGTCAGAAATAACTATATTTTTTCCTTACTTGCAGAAAATTTGCTTTTCAAACATCAAGTGCTTGGAAAACTTCCAGAGTCAGACTAGATTGACCAATTTTTGACTGATAAATCTTCTGCTTCCATGTCTACTGAGTCTTCAAAATTTTAATGATTTGCTTTCTGCAGGTTTCAGAGCATTTCTCGGGGACTGGAATACGGCCTAACTTATGCCAAGTCTGAAAAAAACATTATTCTGAAAGCATTTCAATTTCAAAAATGATAATTCATCTGAATGTGAGCTGGGAAAGTAAACCACAGCATATTGCAGACAAGGAGAACTTGTAACTGTGCTGCTGAGGGATTGATCCCCTTTAGCCAAGAAGAAGAAATAGGAAATTGCTCCTTAAGAGTTCAACATAAGTAGCGGAGATAATGATTTAAGAAAATTGAGACTGGGGCATTTGATTTGATATGTAGAGTTTTCACCCATATGGATGTGATTAATCCAGTCATTTTAATGATGCACTTTGTAAGTATTTGCATGTCTGATGATGTGTAAATCTCTAGAATCACACAGAATCACAGGCTGGTTGGGGTTGGAAGGGACCTCTGGAGATCATCCAGCCCAACCCACCTGCTAAAGCAGGTTCACCAGAGCAGATCACACAGGAAGGTGTCCAGGCGGGTTTGAATGTCTGCAGAGAAGGAGACTCCACAGCCTCTCTGGGCAGCCTGGGCCAGGGCTCTGGCACCTCAAAGTAAAGAAGTTTCTCCTCATATTCAGATGGAACCTCCTGTGCTTCAGCCTGTGCCCATTGCCCCTCATCCTGTCATTGGGCACCACTGAAAGGAGTCTGGTCCATCCTCTTGACACCCACCCTTGAGATATTGATAAACATTGATGAGATCCCATCTCAGCTTCTCTTCTCCAGGCTGAACAGACCCAGCTCTCTCAGTCTCTCCTCATAAGAAAGGTGCTCCAGACCCTCATCATCTTCATAGCCTGACACTGGACTCCCTCCTCAGTTGTCCTGATTTATATCCTTCAGATCTATTTCCAAGGCCAAATTTTAAGAGGTTTGGTTTTTTGTTGTTCAGGACGTAATCAAGTCCTCTGGGAGCATTTAGGTGCAGTATAAATACAGAAATGATGAGGTCTGCAGAGTTTTGTGGTCTGAAGATTTACGCAGTCAGCTAAATGAAATGCCTGGTAATCAAATGCATGAGGCTCAGCATCTCTACCAGGTATAACAGACACCCGCTGAGGTCAGACTCTGGAAAAAAACAGGGTCCAAAATTGCGTGGGAGTTACCTGGCCACCTATAGATGCCTGCAACATATAGATCTGATACAACTGCCATGTGTAGTCTGTGCAGGTGTCACCATTTGACCTGCAAGTCACTGGCCAAATAAATTGCGCCCCAAAACACCCATTTCTCTCTGCATGATGAGCCCATTCATGGGTTAGCATCAACCCAAGGCTCTCAGTGACAGCAGCCAGGGCTGAGTTAGGTGTCTGTGTTGAATACACATACATGCATATATAAAGCAAAAGAACACCTATGTGCAGAGAGATCCATTTATTTTACTATTCTAATACTTTATTGAATTTAAATTAAAATGGATCTTCTACAATTTGAACTTTTAACGGACTAGTTATTGTCATTCTGCTGTAATTGCTCTTTAATGTCGTTTGAATAACAATCGGAAAGGGGAAAACAAAATTTATGTGCAATTAAACAGCTGCAGCTGCACCAAACACAAGTGTGTGAAAGTTTCCAAATAGGAACTTTAATTTGGCAGTGATTTTGGCAAAGCGATTGTCCTTTTAGTGCAGCTCAACATCTGTGTGTAGTTTAAAAGTTTTGTTACCTTTTAGATAATTAGCTGCCTAGATTTCATTGTGTTTTAATGTGGTAAAAGACCCCAGTATAAAATATTCCAGCTTGAAAAATAGCAAACTGTGTTGTACTCTTATTAAATTTCTGTGCATTTCCACAGTTAGCCATCACTAATGGGTATGAAAATATCTGTGTGCCATATAAAGAGCGTTTCAAGTAGTAACGTACCAGAAAATACTTGGCGGAAAAACAATATACACATATCCTTCCCACACTTGGCGAGAAAAAAATGTGTTATTTGAATTGTCATCGAATCCCAGTGTAATGTGCAAGTGTACGGTTTTACTTGGAAAAAATACCGTGTGATTCTCCAGGGATGGATACTTTTTGCTTAAAGAAAGCGAATCACGGTGATTTTGGGGTGTGTGGCTTTGCGAGACCCACGTGTACAACAGCTCCTCTTAAAAGCATTAATTTCTAAAATATGAACTTTGACTTTTAATCTGCTATTTTTATGGAGACCCTTTACAAGTCTCAGTACATACACAGCTGAGCAGAGCTGTTGTTCCATCAAATCCTTCCACACGAGAAGCAGAGGGGGGGAATTTAATGAATCTGATGGGAGACCAGTATAAACCAGATGTAATAAATGAGTTACACAGCAAGTGGTGAACATCTTGATCTTGCTGCCTTGGGAAATCGTGGAGGTGGATCGTATCTGGCAGGTTGACTGAAATAGTGACTGAACAAACTCTTGGACATCTGGTCCATGGGCACTAAGAGGATGTATCCTCCGATACCCCCAAAGCAGCAGCTGCGGATGCTGGAGATGCTGTTGGACCAGTGCGGTGGATGGGCCACAAATTGTATTTCTGATTTCTAAGACCCTCAGTAGTCTGATCCTCTCTGTACCTTAAAATCAAATGTATTTCAGTGTTGTGCATACGCGAGTTTTAAAATATCTGATGCCACTGATGTGACCTTTCACATATGTAGGATATATATAACCTGAGTTTCCAGTCCTGGAGTTCTCCACTTAACCAAAACATCTCAATATTTCAACCTCTAAACTGTTTTCTTTCAAACATCTTTGACGTTAATAGCTTGCTCTAAGAACACCTGTGACATTAGCACTGGGGTTTTAGACCTTTTTTACATGCAGCTTTCATCCATCTCAGGGGCGGGCGACCTTTCCTGATGTCCTTCTGGCTCTGGGGGTGCAGGGTGAAGGGGCAAAGCCCTACATGAAGGATGGGCTCAGGTCTGGAGGTAAAAATGAATAAAAACCTCTGTTTTTTATTTTAAAAAAATCACCTTTCAACCGTACTTAGGTGTAACTGTTGTGAAGTGTTAAATCTCTTTGAATACTTCGTACATCAAATAAGCAACTGTGCAATCTACACAGACATCTCTGGGCAGACCTGCTCCTTTCTCTTTGGATATTTACTGTGGTCTAGCCAGAAAATTTTGGAAGATAGTTGTCTTCAGTTGTTTTTATATGCGTATTACTGCCAGGTGGAGAGATTGTTGTCTTGTGCCGTGGCTCTTTTAAGCCCAAGAGTAGAAAATTATTAAAAGTCGGCCTTTCAGGCTATGTGATTTTTATCTGTGTACAGTCCTGCTCCAGAAAGTTGTTTTAAGCTCAGTTAATTTCACCATTATTTAACCTCTCGTTCACATGTGTGATAATGAAAAGAAAAAAAATGCAGACTCTAGTGAGAGGCTTGTTAAGAGGTGAATAATTCAACTTCTAAAAATCAGTTGTAACTTGATTTCTTGGCCTCGTATGCGCTCCATCTGTGCAATTAAAGCACCTCCCAGTCTGTCCTTCCAATTCCCAGATAACATTTAAACTTTTTATTTCTGGCCCAGCTATACATATTTCCACCACTAACCACTTCTTACGAGCCCAACATAATTTCTCCTTACTTAAATATTACACTTGCTTAAGAAGGCCTCTGCTTGAAGAATCTAGGTGGCTTATTGGGTTGTAAAAGAAGTTCATTAGTGCTATGTTTTCTCCTCGTGCTTTTGAAATATTGTTGGGGTAACAGGAGAGCTCAGCTTTCTCCTCCTTCTTTAACCTCAGAGGGTAGGGTCGAATTTGTGACCGAAGATCTGTGGTGGGACTTTAGGTAGAAAAAGATGCATCTTGATGGTGACCCTGGAGCTCCGGCCTATTCTGGCGTGAGGTGGTCAAGCAAAAGTGAAATCTGTTGGGTGTTGCTCTTGCTTTGGATGTCCTCAAGCACCAAGTTATTGCATATTTTGGAAGTGTTACTATATGGATACTCTGATCTTCACACTCTTCTGAGGCCATGGCCAAAGACAGCTAAATCTGTGGTGTTACCTAGGGCAATAATTAATGTGGTTTTAATCAGAGCAGGTATCGGGCTGCTGTAGGAAAGGAGGATTCCCAGGAACCAAGGAAGAAAAGTGACAGAGTATTCAAAAGTAGGTCAAGAAGCACAACTGGAAAATATTTTGAAGTATACAGTCATGCTGCTGGGTTTTTAACAAATAATTTATCTTCTCCTTAGATGCTTTCATAGCTTTAATTTCTGTACTTAATTGCTTGACACATAATGAGGTTAATTTTAATATCTTTATTTACAAGTATTTTGATACGCTTTCTGTTTAGACGTGTAGAACCGCAGTTTCTCAAAAATACGTAGTAAGTTCATTTTCAACATATTTTACCATTCCTCAAAAGGTTGAAGTGTACAATTATATATGCATGTGGCAGAGTCATTTTATGACTCTGTAACACAAAGAAGATAGTTTTATGATGGATTTATTGTGTGGTTTGAGTAATTTTGGACAAGAGTCCCATAGATTTTTTTACTTGATGTATTTTTAATTTAAAAATGTCTCAGATTAAATAAGAGAAGTTATTATATATTAATACATTTTTAAAGCATTACACTACTCTTTCATATTCTATCATATTCTTTCCCACACACATATTATATAGACTTCGTAATATCGAAGATGAAAAACAGCTTATGGGGCTTGAGGAGTAAAGATTGCCAACATTTATCAGGATGTGACAGAGAGAGAAATTGAAGGCCATGAAAAAAGTGACAGTGTACAGTAATATTTTTATCATACCGAAAGTCAGTAGATTTTCTTCATTTGGAGCTGGAAGTATTCTGGTTTTCAGCTATACGGAAGACTGATTTACTCAGACCTTCCTAATGCTGCTCTTCAGAGACGATATCGTTTCCCATCAGCTGAGGTGCGCGTTCATAAATTACAAAAGGCAAAACAAGAGCTTTAGGCTTCTAACGTGCAGCTCCGCTTTTCTTTCTTGTTGCGCTGCTAAGCAGGCAGTAACCGGACACGCTTTGAGTCCGGTTTTCATGGAGTTTGTCATAAAAGACAGTTCCCAGATTCTTTTTATATGCTGCCATCCTTTGCTTTGGTCAGGCTGCAGATCAATTTGTCATTAATGAAATAAAGGCTATTTTTTTCTCCTATTTGTTGTTGATGTAAATTACGATTTAGCAACTTAATTTTGCACTTTTCCCCTCTCCAAATGCGCACAGGTCTAAGGTGGTTACTGGTAGAGAACCATAGCACGCAGTACGTTTGGTTTACCAAAGTTTGAGGGAGCAGGTTGAATTTCTGGCGTGATTTTCAGCTGCGCGGTCGTGTTTCTGATGCGTGCTCGTACTGGGATCCCTTGGAAGCCAACTCAACCGGCTTCTTGTGCCAGTGCTCTTCCAAATCCTCCCCTTCTCCAGCTGGTATTAGGAACAACAATGCCGTAACTAGCATTGTTTTGCTCTCTTGAGCTCTACGTGAAATGTTTTGCAGAGGTCCAAGTCTTCTCTGTTGGGCCCCGGTGTCTTTGGGGCTGTGGGCTCTGCGTAGGACTGAGCCCAAAGGAATTGCTGTGTTTTATAAAAGGGTGAGCAAGTACTGACTGGCCAGCCAGAAAAAAATTAAACTAAAGTTATCTGAACCAGAAGAACTTCAAAATTTCTCATTGCTACCTTTTTCTCTTAGCCTGGTGTGGTTGACAATGTCACTGCAATGGCCTCTGTTGATAGTTGCGTGAGTGGTGCCCTGGGGGATTAAAGGGTTAAGGATAAGAGAAGCAGAAGAAATCTTATTGCTGTTTGTTTTTATGAAAGTACTTTTCATTTTTAGATGAGCGTGGAAAGGCATGAAGAAAAACATTAAAAAATAGTCTTATCGTTGGTTTCCGAAATCACCAATCAAGTGGTTTGGTCCTTGGTTTTTGCACAAGCACTCTCAGGGTCTGGGGTGGGGAATGGGGGGCGATTCTGTGCACAAATAAATGGGATGCCTAGATATGTCTGTAAATACTAATTTGGGGGTTCGAGTTCCTAACCGTGCTGGTGTAGAAAGCTGCCTGGCTTGATCTTATTGGTTTGGCCAGCGATGGATTTGTTGACGTCAACCAAGTCACTTCAGCTGGCTGTGCCTTTTTTCTCCTTTGTCTTATCTACTTCATCTCTAACGAGAGACATTTGCTCATTCTGAGTTCATGCCACGGGGCTATGATTTCATCTGGCACGTTTAGATGTTACTAGAATAGGGATAATAATAGGGTGTTTGGAAAATTTTTAAGATATGCTCTTTCTCAGCTGGTTGATTTTTCCAGCAATAAATGTAGGTTTCCAAGTTAATTTTGGCTTCCAATGCAGTGTGAGTGCCTTCCACTACATGCAGAAGCTTCAGTTCTCTTAAATACAGAATTCGTACACGTATATACCTTCCAAAAACCTGCATGTGCAATTTTTTTTTGGATGAGCTTTGGCTGAAAAATGAAATCACACCATCATTGTGTGCATGTGAGATGTAATATATTTATGAAACTAAAAAATGATGCATCTCATTTGAAGCGTGCTCACCTTTGCTGTCTCTTCAACTGCAGAGAAATTCGGTATTAATAGTGTACAAGTATTTTTTCTCTGTATTAGCGACGTAGTGGTTGAGTCTTGCATGCATTCAGTGCAAGAAATTCTTAAAGCTGTTGAGTTTTACTCACCATACATTACAGTACATATAGTACTCGCTTTAGTACAGGTTGAAATATTTAACAAAAAGGAAAGTTGGGGTTAGTGGTATTTGGCATTTTACACTCTGAAGGAAGAACAAATAAATAAGTTTTAATTGTTTCTTAATACTAGCTTGCAAAAAGAACTCAGTAATGTGATGTCTACAATATAAATAATCATTTTATACACTAAATTTATCCTAATTCTTTTAAGACAATATTTACAGAGAGCAAAACTTGGTTTATGGTTGTGCAGTTTTAAAACTTGAAACTGGTCCTGTAAAAGCATCGTGTATAACTGATGTAAAACTAGTATAAAAACATGTAAAAGTTATATAAAACTCATTTGGGATTAGTCACCTACTAATGTTCTATCACTCTAAACATAATGGATGAACACCAGAACTCAAGGATAATGTTAAGAATTAAATGTGTTCGCAAATACAGTGAAAGTGTTGGGCAGTTTCAACAAACAAATACGCCATTTTTTCATATTAAATAAATAGAAGGGAATAGCAGCTGCTTTTAAGGGGAGTTGTTCTTACCAGGAAAACTAAAATGAAAGAGCAGAACCATGAAATAGCAGCAATACTTTATTTTTTTACTGTATTTTTCCCTATAATCAAATAAACTGTGAGCACCAGGACATTTATTGGGATGTCGAATTTTTTTGTCATCACCTCAGATAAACCAACCTGTCCAAGGCATTATGGTCAGAAACAAACCTCCTTGTTACAGACAAATGGTAAGGGGATAGTAGGGACTAAAGGAATAAACCCAAGCCCTGTGAAAACTTATTTCTAAGTACATACTGGGATTTGTTCCTCAGGTCAGCTGGTTTCTTCAATGAAAAAAAAATTGAATTTCTTTATTGCACTTGCATCAGACTACCTAAAGTGCCAATTTTAGCCTGCTTTTTTTTTAAAAAAAAAAAAAAGAAAGAAGTGGATTCCAGCTGCTTTGTTATTTTCTTTTTCTAAAGGAGTGTCTAGAAAAACAAACGCCACTCCCTCCCCAAACCTGCTGCGTTACAGTGCAAAAGTCTAATAACCCTGTTTGTGTCAAAGGGCCAAGGAAGCACCTGAAGAAGCAGCTTTCTTATAAATGGCCAGTTAAAAATATTGTCGCCTTGCCCAGGTTTGATGTTGAAGGTTGTATTCAGGGTCATGCTGAGTGTCAGTGGGGTGGAAACTGGGTGCCAAGGCCAAGGGAAACGGCTTTTGGAGGGAGAGCGATGTTTCCAGCAGTGCTGGGGACGCACTGTGCTGATTGTAGAACGTATCCAGAATAGGCTTATAAAGATGCTTATTTTAGAGGTCACTCTTTGTTACAGTATCTCAGCCTCAGGCAGAGTAATTTTCCATTTACAGCTGATCAGAAGCCGTTCTTGTGGCTGTTCTTACGATCACTGAATGGTTTGGGTTGGAAGGGACCTTCAAAGATCACAGAATCACAGCATGTCAGGGGTTGGAAGGGACCTCAAAAGCTCATCCAGTCCAATCCCTCCGGAGCAGGAAGACCCAGATGAGGTTACACAGGAAGGTGTCCAGGCGGGTTTGAATGGCTGTAGAGGAGGAGACTCCACAACCTCCCTGGGCAGCCTGGGCCAGGCTCTGTCGCCCTCACCATGAAGAAGTTTCTTCTCTTATTTAAGTGAAACCTCCTGTGTTCCAGTTCGTACCCATTGAAGGATCATCTAGTCCAACCCCCTGCCGTGGGCAGGGACATCTTTCACTAGACCAGGTTGCTCAAAGCTCGATCCAACCTGGTCTTGAGCACTTGTTCAATGGTAATTGAAGTGAGGAGATGCCTTCATCACCGATCCTTTTCCCCTAAACTTCCATGGCAGCATTCCCCCTGCAGCAGAACTTTTGTTTCCCTTCTCTTCCTTCCTTCAACACCTTAAGACCGGCGGGTTTGGTTTTGATTTTTCTTCTCCAAATTTGTATATTGGGGCTACGTAATTCTTCACTTCATCAGTACCAAGGTCTCGACGGAAGAGTTTCATGAATCTTACGTGGCACTTCTAGCAGTCAAACCCAAACTCCAGATCCATTTTCACGTTTTGATGGCTGAAGTATTTGGTTCTTCTCATAAAAGCTAACTTGGGTCAGGTCTAGTCGATCAGTCTGGTTAGTCCCGTTGGGGCAGCCCATCTGAGGAGCATTTGTTCATCTTTTAGACTTTGGCTTGTTTGGGGGAGCACGGTGCGGGCAGCCGGGCGATGTGCGACAAGTTCTACTTTCAAACCTTGTTCTTGCAGATGCAAGAAAAGAAAATTCATGACAAAACCACTTTGCAACCTTTAGAACTTTTACACCTGGCAAGGAAACCATGGGATATCTTTTTATTATTTGATTTAGTTTCTTTTCACATAAAGATACTTTGTGTCAAATTAGCAACATGTTTGGAGTATGTACAAACTTCAGTGATTGTGGTTTATTTTGTGTATAAGACACAAATTCTCATTTTTTAATAGTTTAATCAAATGTATATTCAATATTTATTTTCTAATTTATTAGTATTTATTAGTATTTCAAAATACTTAAGTTATTCAAGTTCTGTTGATGCTGTCTTGAATTCTTTAAATTTTTTTTGCCTCTCACCTTTTTTATTTAATAGACTAAATTTCCTCTCTGCAATCAGAGCTACTTTTCTTGAAATACTTTTTCTTATAATTTCTTGAATTTTTTTGTTGATGGACCGTGTAGGCCATTAGAAGTAGTAAAAACTCAAATAGTAGAAGTAGCATTAAGGATGTAATTAGGTGAAACAGAGACATTTAGCACCTCTAGGCAGAATGGATAATGAGGAGTTCTCTCTTAGTCTTATTTCTTTCTAAGAAAAAGTGCTTATTTTTTTTGTATCTAGGTCAACAATTAAACTCCCCGACCCCCAACTGAACTCTACCATTTGAACATTACTCAGTAATTCTGATTATTTGGATGTTGCAGATGAAAATAATATTCTAGCACCTTGCGTGCCTCTCGCGTTCTCCACGCTGGGGAAAACTCCCATCCTGGCCAGAAAAGATTCCGGCTTTGAATGTTTTACATATGTGTTTTAATATTGTATTGTTTGGCAGATTAATTGCATTTTTATTTTCCACCCGCATTTTGTGTTGCATCAGTACCAGCAATGCTGCTCCAAAGCCGAGTGTCTCCAGAAGTTTGCAAGAAAAGCGTTGAAAGGTCTGTTGAATTATGTTTTTCCAAATGACACAGTACTAATACCCAGTAAGATTCCAGAAGGGAGAAATGTAGCATTTGTATTGCAAACACTATTTTCCTCCTTTTGTATGCGTTGTCAGTTGAGCTTCTTGATTTTCCCCTTGGTTAAGACAGGAAACAAAGATTGAAGTGGTGATTACTCGGTCACGTTGCCTCTTGCAAACGTCTTTAGTAAATAATTTCGGAAAATAATTACTTGCCTGCATTTGACTAGAGGACAACTTAGTAAGATTGACTATATTTTAATCATCACATTTGTGCTTTCAGTTATTAGGAGTATTTTGTTACACTGCTATAAAGGCTGGCAATTAAAATGTAATGCCTCTGTCTCCTATGAGAATGATAAACCCCTGTTTAAACATCCTTGAGATGGCCTAGCTGCATCCATTGAATTTGTGTTCTGGTATCCAAACACTAAATTTGGGGTTTTTTTGACATGTTATACACATGAATATATGCATATATATATATTTTTGTTTCACTTCATCTGCTGTAGGGAGTTAGATGTGGTCTGTAGTGTCTCATCTAGTCCAGTATTTCATTTTCAGCAGGAGAAGCTGCTTCCCCCCACGGGGATTTGAGAGGGACTATTTGGCCATTACTATTCTACATTTATTTAATGTCTGAAGCATTATATTTTATATTTTATATATATATATACACACACATACACTTTATATTTGCTTTATACTTAAATTACAAAGCTTTTAGGGGTCATCTTCTTTCCCCCTTACTTTCCACAACATACAACACAATGGGTTTTTTCTCCAGTTTTTGAGAGTGCTTTATTCTCTGCCTGTATAAAAATAACAAGTCACTATATAAATTATTGTTACACACCTGATTATATCATCTAAGTAAATGGTCCCCTCTTTATATCCCTTTTAAGCTCCAAACATGCCAGTTATTCAGCAAAGAGCAAATATTTACTTCTTGGAGACTTTTTAAGTCCAATGACACAGCTGTATTGTCCTTCCCTTCAGTTTGTAGATGAAATGGCCATTCATTGGAAAAAATCTGCTTGTTATAACCACATAGAAAATTCAAGTCAACCTGATGGCCTCAGGGTATATTGTTTTCATACCGGTCTGTGTTGACATGAAATGTGCTCATCTTCTTTGCAACCTTTGTGTCAAAATATTTGTGCTTTCAAACCAAAGGCAGAAATGACGAAAATCCTGTTGTCAAGTACATGTTGTAAATATGAGAATGGAAATGTATGTTAGTATTTTCAAGGAAATGAATAAACTTCAGTTACATAGGCTTAAATATGGTGGTACAAACCCAAAAGGTCTTCAGGGCCTTCAGCTTTTCCTTGCCTGTCTGGGACATGTTGATGCAAGAGGTGCTGAGGGTATGATGGACATCGTGTGGTTTCTATGGGAAAGCACAAAAATATCTCTTTGTAAATTGGTTATTTCTCAGATGGGGATGTCCTGCTGGTCCAGGTGGTGCCACGTGTGGCCTTATATTGGACTTGGAACTAAGTGGTGGGATGAGATGCACCAGTAACGGGTTTCGGGTCATAAAACCCCAATAGTCATGCAGTTCTGCATGCAAGACATCTAGGGAACATTTTTCTGCGCTTTCCTCGAGAGCAACGTTATGAAGTTAAGGGTACACTTAAAAAGCAGGAGAAGGCCAAAAAGGCCAACAGCATCCTGGCTTGTATCAGGAATAGTGTGGCCAGCAGGACCAGGGCAGTGATTGTGCCACTGTACTCGGCACTGGTGAGGCCAAACCTCAAATCCTGTGTTGAGTTTTGGGCTCCTCATCATAAGAAGGACATTGAAATACTGGAGAGAGTGCAGAGGAGGTGACGAAGCTGGTGAGGGGCCTGGAGCACAAGTGTGATGAGGAGCGGCTGAGGGAACTGGGGCTGTTCAGCCTGGAGAAAAGGAGAATGAGGGTGGTGAAACCCTGTCCCAGGTTGGCCAGAGAGGTGGTGGATGCCCCATCCCTGGAGACATCCCAGGCCAGGCTGGACGGGGCTCTGAGCAACCTGAGCTGGTGAAGATGTCCCTGCTCGTGGCAGGGGTGGCACTGGGTGAGCTTCGAAGGCCCTTTCCAACACAAACTCTTCTATGATTCTATGATTTTTTTATTTTTTTTTCATCGTGTACCATGTCAAAATTTGTTATTAGGTGATTTTAATCATTGCGGTTAAGAGGAGCTCATAATTAGTATTTTAACATGGGGAGGAGCTGAGGGAACGGGCAGAGCTGCTGGGGTTGCCTGGGGGAGGACGGTGGAGCCGCCAGGAACACCCTGGCCCAACCCAGCGCGAAAAGGCAAGGGGGACAAGGCCTCCTTCAATTAGACAAATCTAAATAAATCAACATTACTACATGTTACGGGTGTAGTGATTTCAGGTACAACCCCCCCGGTGTAGTGCCCTACTACATTTTCCTACTCAATTCAGTGATCTGTGTCAGAAATTGTACCTCTTTTGGGCTGCACTCCTGTGACTGGGTCCATGTGGTCTGAGATGACGAACATCAAACCACTTCTGTGAGTTGTACTTAAAAAACGTATCTGAAATGAGTAATTAGGAATGAAAAGACCATGAATTTAACAACTGCCATTAGTCAAATAATATTTTTATGCATTATTTATGAACAAATATTGGATAATCTGGCCTCATTTTTCATCTCTAGGGCAGTTTGTTTGCCATTAAATGAAACAAAATGTTAAAAAATATTAGGATTTTATTTAACCCGAGCAAACTCCTTGCTGAAACAAAAATCATTTTGTCATCACTTATATTTGATGGGGTTTTAAACTATCTTTCTTTCATAGGAACATTTAGCAGATTGAACTATATTTAAAGCACAAGGTTTGCACTTAGAACATCCAGAAATTAGTGTGTTATTTATTAAAACCCTCACTGCATTCTCTTTCCAGTAGTGATGAATGCAAGAAAGAAAATTTGTTTCCATCATCAAATTTTCGAGTACAATTACTTAGCTGTGCTTGTACAATTACTACTAAAATGTCATATATATAAATGGACCTGTAATCACATTTACAAAAATGTACCAAAGGATATTTCTGTGGCTTTGAGAAGAAAGGACTCTAGGAAATATTGCTTAATCTGGGTGGTTGTTTATTTTAATAGCCCAAGTTGCATCTTTGCACCTAAAAAAATAGAAATGGATATTTTTTCTGAATAGTCACCTTGTTGCTTGTATTCTTTAGCATGGGTAAGAATGTAAGAGGCGGCCTAGGCAACAGTTAAATTAAATTTTAGAAGCCACACTCTTCTTAGGAGCCGTAATTTTTCTCCCAGTGGGGCTTTAAATGCTACTCACATGCTGCCATCCATTATAGATGTTTAAAATGAAGAGAAAAAAAAAAAAAACAAACAACTTCTTTTTGAATGAAACGTGGAAGCAAATAATTAGATTAAATAGTTCAGGAAACGAGATGTGTGAATTGGATCAGAGGAGTCATTACACAGCCCCAGTACACCTGGAAGTCTGAGGGCACCGCATGGGTGGAAGGAAGGAGAGGCTGCAAAGGAGGAATTTGGAACTACTGCCCTGGCAGGGATGGTGTCAGGAGAAGAAAAGCGCAAGTTGAGACTTGAATGTCGAGGGCAAGGAGAGGTTTCTGCCACCGTACTGGTAGGATGGAGCAGAAGGAGGTGACTGGGAGCATTTGGCACAGATGAACCCTTCCTGTCCCAGCAGATTCATAGAATCACAGAATCATTTCGCTTGGAAGAGACCCTCAGGATCATCGAGTCCAACCATAACCTGACTTAACTCCAGCACTAAACCATGTGCCTAAGAACCTCATCTATAGGACTTTTAAACCCCTCCAGGGATGGTGACTCCACCACTGCCCTGGGCTTCGTTTTGATGAAAACCCGGCTGGATTTGGGGATGAGGGGAGCGCAGTGAACGTTTCCCTCAGTTTTCACAAGGTTGTGGACACTCACAGTGTGATTCAAGTTGGGAGGCTGTGGTGGGATGGCTGTGGTCTGGTGGCCAACCAGAGGGGTGAGGGTCTGGTCAGATGGTGGGGCTCGGGGGTCGTGTTTAGTGGGGTCTGTGCTACCCGGAGGACTGCAGGGATCTGCCGTGTTAGAAGATCCTGCTCATTTAACAGTAGGAGATGAAGGCACCCAGTGATATTGGAGTTGAACTGCAGCTTTGCACTGTAACCAGTATCTTCAGATTTCAAAAGCTGTACGTATTCCTGAGTCTTACTTGTTTAGTTCTGTCATCGCTCCTCACTGAGAAGAGGTGAACGTCAGCTCTGCTAAAGGAGAGTCAGGAGTGCAGGACACAGCTAATGAAGATTTTAATTCCCCCCGGTAACCTTCTTAACCCCCTTCTCTTAGAAGTTCTTTCAACATTCAGAGAGTTTGTAGCTCTTATTAACCGATCATCAGCTGAAGTATGAAATACGAGCAAGGTGTCAGGCTCAGCTCAGCCCTTGCTAAACCATGGGATCGAGTAAGTTCACCCAACTCCGCCACGCTCACCTGACCGTGGGCAGGTGGTCAGTCCCAGGTTGGCTGCAGGAGCAAGAGCTCTGGAGCTCAGAGGACTTTCCTGAGAAGGATTCACTCATCCATCGCAAAAATCATCCCCTTCTGCTTTCTGAGACTTGTATACGCTGCCCGGTGTGGTGTCAGTGCGGACGCCAACTCCTCATCCCACAAAGACCCATTTATAGCTGGTGTTTGGTTTTCCTGCCTATAGATAATTTGTAATGTCAGAGTTTAGCTGCGAGACTCTGCATGGTAAAAACTTATTATCTGTATTTTTCTAAAAATCAGAGTGAGTTGCAGAGATGGCTGATTTTAAGGCAGGCAGTATGCAGGACAGTGTACACTACTGATTTAAACATTTATTTTATGATGGCATATGTTATTTCTTCAGCTGTAGCAAGCATGTTAATAAAATATGGATTTATTTTACTGAAAATCTTTCAAATGTTTAATACAGCTGTGAGCTGAAGTTTATTTTGGCATGCTGAACAGTACTGTCCTCTACAGTTATTAAATGTTTAATTGAATCCCTGTAGTCTTTCAGTTTAACCACCTGGAAACTACTGTCTGAATAACAGTGATCTTTGTTTCACATTCAGAATTATTTTAGAGCTCTGGGAAGCAGAAATTCGCTTGCATTAATTGTTATTTTGTGGAGCCAATAGTTCGAAATTTGACTTCAAACTTCAGTCTTTGCATGTTGGGGTCTTGTGGGCTTGAGTGGCAAACTTTGATTTCAATAACATCAAGGCTTGGTCAATAAAGGGAAAAATAATAAAATGGAAAACAGAAAAATGCTGTTTTCAAGCTAAATTGATTTTGGAAACTACAGACCAATACACAGTTCACACTTAATTCATGAGCCACAACTATTGCAGAAGTGATTAGTTTATGTTGCGCTTCTCAGGTCCCAGAAGAAGATTTTTCTTCTCCAAGTAGTGTTTTATGCAATCAAGGGCAGTGCTGTGGGGGATTGGTGGGGACCCAACGTTGTGGCAGCCTTGGCTTTGAGGGGGATTCACAGGGTCTGTGTGTGTGGACCTGAGCGATGGGACGTTGGTGGCACCACCTGAAGAGCCTGTTAAGTGAAACACACGCGAGTTTTTGCTGGATAAAACTGAAGTTAAGGATGAGGGAAGCACACAGGCAGATGGAGGCGCTGACACGTGTATTATTAATGAATAGGGTTGTGTAGACTTACCCAGATTACTAAAAGCAAGGAGCTGAGGTAGCCATCTCCTAGGAAAGCTGTATTGTCTGGCACTCGCTGTGTTTAATTCTTCTGTACAACATAGGTACACCTAGCATTAAAAAAATAAATGTATAAACCAGACTGGGGTTGGTAGTCTTATTCTAACAACAGTAGAACAGTATTCTAACAGTATTCTAACAACTTTTTTGGTGGCGGAAATGTTTCAGTAACAGATTAATACAATTTTTCTTGATCTTAATTTCTCCTTTCTATATGCACGTCTCCAGATGATTAATTTATTACTGTTCTGGTGATCTTTTAAGAGTTTGCCTGGCAGAATTCCATCGTAATTTTTACACTTCAGCTTCCTAATTGGCTTTTTGTGTTAGAATGAAAGTAGGTTTTTTCCTAATCTGGGCCCGCCAGGATTATCTAATTTGCAAAGGACCACTCCTCTCTCCTCAACCCTTCTCTTCATGCCATAGTAGAATGCTTGGCACTAGTAGGAGACACCTAAAAGTATAGTAAAACATGCACATGATTCTCTGTGAGGCTGCTCTAGCTGGTATTTCCGAAACACAGCAGTTTTAGTAAAACAAATGTAAATTTACAGACGTGCAAATGTATACTATATATTGTTACTAGCAGTAGGAACCTCAGTTAATCGGACACTGGGAGACCTATGGGTGCATGAGACTGCAGGTTTTAAACAGCCTGATCCTACAGGTTGTTCTCAGATATTTTTTTGTAGGGTGGCACAATCAGCTTTGCAAACTGGCTTTGAAACCAGAGTGGTGATGTCTTGCTGACAGAACTAAGAGATATACCATGGGTGGATGGATATTATACCTGTCCTCGGTCTTGTTAGACGTACCGAGAGTGACTCTTCAGTTGTAGTGGGATGTCTAAATATTTTATTAATTTGCTCTCACTGCAAATACGAGTGTTTAATAAGCAAATACTATGCATATATTTTAAAGATGAGGAGCCTGGATACATACAGTGGTTTAGCATGACAAGGATGATAGGAGGCTGGTGACAGAATGAAGAACTGATAGTACTTCTCCCAAATCTTGGCTAGTGCATTATTCCTTCTAATTTGTCCCAGTTACGAGACTCCTCAATTCCCTTACAAAAGCACTTGCCAGCAGAATTCCTCTAGGCTCCATCCTGCGGAACTTTTTTTCGAAAATGAATGGAAAAGACTACGCTGTGTCATCAATTAAGATGTCAGCAGCTTAAATACCAAAAATTGATGGGCAGCATCCCATTCTACTTGTCAGGTACAAGAACAGACTTGTAGTGCATGAGAGAGAAGAAAGGAGCACTAACTGAGCTAAACATGAAGGGGGTAACAGTAGCCTTGGTAGTTAAGTAGACGTTGCCATCTCATCATCTCCCAGAATCCCAGACTGGTGGGGTTGGAAGGGACCTCTGGAGATCATCCGGTCCAACCCACCTGCTAAAGCAGGTTCAGCAGAGCAGATCACACAGGAAGGTGTCCAGGCGGGTTTGAATGTCTGCAGAGAAGGAGACTCCACAACCTCTCTGGGCAGCCTGGGCCAGGGCTCTGGCACCTCAAAGGAAAGAAATTTCTCCTCATATTCAGATGGAACCTCCTGTGCTTCAGTCTGTGCCCGCTGCCCACCAAAACTCTTCAGTATAGTCAATAACATGCACTTTAAAAAAAAAAAGGCTGGAAATATAGATTTTTGGATGAGATTCTAAGCTGCTCTTCCTTACTATGTCTTCCTCTAAGATTAGCAGCCCTTTAGTGTTATTTCTCCCTACAAAGGTACCTACACAGTGTAATCATGTTATCTCTGAGGTTTTTTATTGCAGTCTGAATACATCGTGTTCTTCAAGGCATTTTTCTCGAGCACTGAGTTTTTCTTTTTGCACCCTTTTGAACATACAAAACGTGGATGCCAGAGCTGGCAGCAATAGTTAAACTATTTATCATCTCGGTAATCCCAGCTTTAATGGCAAAAATTTCCTCCAGATTTGAATTTAACTATTATATATATATTTGAATGTAACGATTATATATATATTTCTTGAAGGAAAATGTTATCTCCTGTTGAGATGTGGTTCTTGGAGCTCACACACAGTCACACATCACTTTTTAGGCTCTAGTTCTCTACTCTGTCAGTGTGACAATAGTCTTTTCTAACGGCAAATTGTTCCATCTTGGTTTTATTAAAGCACATTTTGTGTCTGTGATCTTCATTTATCTGTGATCCAAAATGACTGCGTGACTGCTGCTGCTGTTATTTTTTTTACAGACAGTTCTTATTGTTTTTGTGATGTTCACAGTCATTTTGGCGAAGATTTTCTAGCTGTGTCCACATCCTCGGTGAAGATGATGACAGATATCCATTAGAAACGTCTCTGTTGAGAGAGTTTTTCACTGACAAATGTGTCCTAAGCTGACTGATTCATAATCCTTTTAATATGTGTTTGTTTTTATCAGTTTTGTGTAGCACTGACTTTTTTAACCACAATGTCAGTAGTGCTAACTCAGACACCCTGCGAAACTATAATTTATTGTATCTTCATGGTTGCCTTAGATGAATCTATTATATGCTTATGAATCCTGGTGATGAATGTGGTATAAGAATCAAGATGATTATTTTCTGGTGAAAAGAATTTGCTGTTTGTTAGAAATAATCAATAATGTGTAAGCACACAGTGTCTGGATTTCACCAGTCGTTTATTCCTGTTCTGCTCCATTCTTGTTGGCCAGATCAAGAAGTTTAGAAATAAATTTTCATGCCCGATCTGCCCAATGGCCCATGAATTTCTACAATTGTGCTTTATTAATTAATTAAGACCATAATCTAGTATTAGGAAACAGATATTTTTAAAAGGATTTTAATAAATACCCATAAAATAGCCTCCCCTTAGAAAAAATGGACTTGGAATGCTTACTAGCATTTGGCTTACTCCTTCGAATAGAAATGTGCATGCACAAGTGCACAAAATTAGAATTATTTTTTCCGATGTATCTGTGCGAGTGTTCTTGGTTTCCGTAGAGAAGAGATATTGCCTTCCCCACTGTAGCTCTCCGTGTAGTAAATGGAATCTGTAGCACAACTTGTTTGGGTCAGAATGAAGTAAAATTATACTGTGATATTCTTACGTTTTTGGTGATCTGAGCTGCTCAAAATTCTATTCTACAATTACCTCGATTATTTAAATTCTTTCAATGTCCTTTTGAGAGTGATATGCCATTCATTCTGGCTGAAATTATTTAGCTGTTTCTTTCCTCAGTTAATGTAGGGGGAGAAAATCAATATAAAAGATAATATTTTAGCATTAGTTGATCCTAGGGTCTTATTTGATTCCAGCATAGCAGGCTAAGTAGCGAATGCTCTTAGCAGTTGTTTCTCTTAGTGGAATTTTGAAAGCACTAAGAGAAATCTTGATCCATGGAGACAGTACAGTAATTCACATTGACATATTTTCCCCATTTGCCACAGGGCAAGTGGAACTATTAGTGCTCCTGTAGAAAACCTTTTTCTCCTTTTCTTTCTTTTTAAGAGCGGAACAGAAACAGCGGTGACTGTAACAGTGGATTATATGTAAAAATTTAGGCTGCCCTGCAGCCATCAAAGGGAATGAGATTCAGAAAATTCACTATCAATGTATCTTCACTTTTTTTTTTTTAAATAATACAACTCCCTGAGCAATGGGTGTGTATATGTATTTTCATTGCGGGGTTTTTTGGTGGTGTGTTGGAGGTTTGATGGTTGTTTTCAGCAAGAAGGCATCTCTGGGGTCAGGGAGCAGGTAGCAGCGATTGTCAAATAAGCATTTTGAATCCTGCTTGTCCGCATGAACTGATTCTAACAAAAAAAAAGTCTCTGAATCCATTCCGTGCCCCACAACATACAGTCAGCGCCCAGCGGAGACGGCCGTTCCAGCCACGTACACACAAGGAATATTTGTTATCCATTGTGGTGTTTTGCCTGCAGCTTTGAGAGACCCAGTTTTATCTTCCTTTAAGCAGTAAAAATGATGTCAGCGTCAGCGTGGCACTTTTTTCTTTGGATGCTTAAAGAAGTGGGAAATTGAGTGGTTCGTTGATAAATAAAGATTTATGTGAGATGTGTATAAATTTAAACAATTTCACCTACTTAGCGTGGGAGAACTGCCTTTGAAATGAGATTTAAACGTGAGTTCTTGAAAACTTGGTTAGTTAGTTGTGCAGGAAATAATGGACAGTTGCTTGCTAATAAAACCAGAAACAATAATTACACAGTGAGGAGGACTAATGATATTAACAGATGACCCAATATGTATCTTCTCAATGTGCATCATGTTGGACGTATGTTACTGCATGTGCTATTAAATTAAAAATTATCTAGAACAATTGTCTAGCTAAATAAGCAAACCATTTCTTTGGTGTCTTTTCCATCCCTCTTCCCTTCTCCCCTTCTCCCCCCTCTTTTTTTTTTTATAAAAAAAAAAAACCCAAACACATATTNGACCAGGCTTAGGCCACAAATGAGATGAGTTTGATGATCTCAGGTCAGGGCCTCACAGACATCTGTCCACATCTCAAAACATCTGTGGATTTTAGCACAATTGGAAATCTCTTGCCAGGAAAGATCCAGGAAGAGACTGAGAACACTTAACTCTGGTTGGGATTGTAAAACTTCAAGAAACAAACACACAAAATTCGTCCCTTCCCTCTGAGTACTTGGTGTTTCATAGAAGTTACAGTTGTGTTGCTTAAAAGGAAAAAACATTCAAAATACTGTTAATGAACCAAAGTAGCTTGTGTTTTGTGGGTTGGGTTTTTTTTTTCCTCCTTAGACTATTTATTATCTCCATGAATTATTGTTCATTCCTCTTCTTTCTGGTGCGGGTTTCTCTGTGATGTTAATCATGTAGGTGCAGCCTCTGGGAAAGACACAAACTTTAACCTTTGTGGGTCACGGGTCTCCCAAGCCACTTAGTTCAAGATCAGCACAGTACACAGAGTACACGAAGTATTCGTTTCCAGGTCTTTCCAGAAAACCTAATTAATTATTTATACATTATCTATGTACATTTGCTTATTATTATTACAGCTCAGTTGTCTTTAGTACTAGTACATTTTTCCGTAAGGTAACTTCATCATCTGGGATGTAACTTGTACTGTTCATAAGGCGTAGTGAATCGTTTTAATTAAGAACCCAGTCTGTTTGCGTGGATGTATTTCCCTTTTAGTGTATGTCTGCTGAACTTCACTCCTCCCAGAGTGATGTACAAGCCTGTACTGTGATCGTTCTTTCAGATACAAAAAGTAATACAAATTAATAAAAGATTATTTTAATACCAGTGACTCTTCTGATGGTCATAGGAATAAACAGGACCCAAATAAAACATGAGAATTTGAATCAAGGAAAAAATAGTTTGGTATACTCTAAGACAGGGTATAAATGTATAAAGGTATTAAATGTAACTACTCCTACATTTATACAGTTCTAAAATTATATTCAGCCCTTTGAAGGCAACTGCAAGGCTGATGTGGCCTGCAGTAAAAATGGGTTTGACACCCCTGCCCTAAGATGTTCCCTAGAATTAGGCAATAAAATAGAAAACTTTGAAATTATTGATTGCATCAGTGTTGCAGATTTTTAATTGCTCACTGTGTTTCTTGTGACCTGGTGGCTCAAACGGCACATCAGTGTAGTGAGAAACAATAGTTCATTACACACAAGCAGCTTTAGATACACTGCTTCATAAAAAAAGGCAGCACATACTAAGAGACTGAGTAATTGCCTTGACAAAATAAATGAAAAAAGCCTGAAAAGAGCAAGATAAGCAACATGGTGCATTAATGGAAACTGGTTTGAGAAGCTGACATAATGTCCCAAATCCCATTCAGTTCTAGGAAATTGACCTTTTGAAAACCGTCATAGAAAGTTATTTTAATGCCTGTTGTTTGTAGCTGCTGATGAACTCTTTGTGGGCTTTCCCCAACGTCACAAAGACCACAGATGTGTGGGCGCAGCCATACCTGGCACAACAGCAATGATCCTGAAAACGGCACCGCCGATTCTGCTCTTGCTGGTCGTGGTCCTCGTGAGGTGCTGGAGTTCCCAAGGACGCGCGTAGGACCACAGGTGTGCTGAGCTGTGACAAATTCAACAGCCCATCTCCCTCCGGTGGCGTTTTCCTGGGCAGGGGAGTTGAACCCTTCCAAAGGCAGCGGTTCAGCAAACATTTCCATGAGATGTGTATCTCTGCGGTGAAAACACAGAACAAAACTTCATGTAACGTGGTTAAGGCCAGTGGAAAGTTTATCCAATAATCTTTCAATAATACCATCCTGTCACAACGCACAGTGCTGCCTTAGTCTGCAAGTCGGGGTGTTTGGCAATAAATATTAATAACATAAATATTATTTTAAAGAATATAAATAAATACATATTAATAATATAAACTCCAGTAGCAGTAAAGCTGTTGATGCTGATGATCTCCTGTTTGAATTGACTTTCTTCTGTAGCGAATTCTTTGTTATGTGACTACAAGTAGTATGATCAGGCAGTCCTTTTGCTAGGATAGCAGCCCGCTTCTGCCTTTACATTATACAGCAATACAAAAGGAGCTTGTAAAATATATTTCAATTTTTCTTCTTTGTATCACTGAAAGTTTCCATATAAACAGATGTCCATTGGGATCTGAGTATACCTTAAGAGTCTTGCGGAATGGTAAGGTTTTCTTGCAGTTTACTTTTCAGCTGTTGAGTTTCAAATCTTGAGAACAGGGAGGTTAAAAAGTTGCAGAAGTCTTTACTTTGGTTTAGTAAAGGAAAAAAAGGTGTACCTCCAAATAGTTGCCTATAAAATGTTGGTTTGAAAAATATATTCGTATTAAGAGGGGTATAAAAATATTGGTCTGTTGCTAGATACGTGGAGGCAGGCAACATGTGAACTGTGTTTCTGTGGCCAGCGGGGGATGTGTTTTACCCAGGAAACCTTGCCAGTTTTCCTCACTGTTCTAAAATCATCGACCGTTCACTGTTATGGATTGCTTCGCCTGTGTACTGTTCCATATGTTGTAACTGTGGAATTGATTTTCACTGCCCGTCTCTTCGCTACTGTTTTTCTCCACTCTAATTTTCCTGGTTTTTTAGAGTACAAAGGGCTCTTCATTGAGATTATTATTATTTTTACATAGTTAACAGGATGTTTTTCTTACTTTATTTTCAAATTGCTGAATATAATACTTCTAAAAAGAAATCAAAACAAAAAAATCCAGTTACAACTTAGACTTATTATAGTCCATTAAACTCTTCAATAGTTATCTGTAGGTAGATTTTTATTACGTTCACACAAATGTGTTCAGGTTTTGTGACGTGCAGAGGTTTCCTGGCATTTGACAGTACCTGAAGCGCTCGATGTGCGGATGCCGAGGGCTGTTGTGATGTAGCGCCATCAGATTTTACCATAGGTGGACGCGATAGGTGCGGGTGATAGCGGAGTGCTGGTAGCACAGTGTTTCATGAGGGTGAAAAGCATCATTTGCTTTGGAAGGAAAAGAAATTCAAGACTGATAACTTGTAATCATCCCAAGAAAATTTGACAGAGCGAGAGAGTTGGTTTCAGGATCATAAATTTCCATAATCCCAGGGCAGGGTTGTGCTCAAGGTCTCTGACAGCAAATGGACATTTTCACGTAATGAACGTTGGTTTTGCTTTTTGCATCCTTCAGTAGCCTTGCTAGTTTTTTGGCTTTGTAAGCTTTGTGGTTAGTTTGAGAGAAAAGCCTCTACATGAACACCCCGTTTCACCAAAAATAAGCCCTACTCCGAAAATAAGCCCTAGCATGATTTTTCAGGATTTTTGAGGATGCTGGAAATATAAATCCTACTCCAAAATTAAGCTGGAGTTACAGTTCATTAAAAAAGTCAATTTGAGTAGTTTCCAAAGTAAAATTACTTGGCAACAGAAAGTATTTGAATAAATGTCGATTTTTGTTTATGAAAATTGGTAAATACAGATTGTTAAACTTGGAAAAAGGAAACAGAGTCACAAGAAATTAATGATGGGATTCAGGGTTTGAAGAATTCTGATGCTGTTCCAGAATGTGATGACATTACTATATTTGAATAAATGTTGATTTTTTGTTCAAGAATAAATGTAGATTGTTGTTCATGAAAAAATAAGACATCCCCAAAAAATAAGCCTTGACACATCTTTGGGAGCAAAAATTAATATAAGACCCTGTCTTATTTTTGGGGAAACTGGGCACTTAGTGATGTTGCTATTTGTGGTACGTGTTTCAAACAAGTGTGATGTTCTTTGCACCACCTGCTTTGTGAGTATGAATATAATTGTTTGGGAACTGGAAAATTATCTCTGATCCAACTATAGGTTTTTTTTTTCCTTTTCTGGCTACTTGATGTGCAACTTGACAAAAATAAGATGCCCAGTTTGTTATAAGGGAACCAAAGAGGAGGTAGAAGATAATCGAGTGCAATTTACCTTGCAGCACAGAGATCACTCATTGACTGCCAGTCCAAATGGGTACCAGTGCATTAATATACCGTCTCGTAGAGATGCCCCCTGCTACTGCTTTAGCACAGTGCCAGGCCCAAAATAATTAATCCCACTTCTGAGCAGATTTGGAGTAACACTGGCAAATGTGAACTGCTTGTGGCTTCAGAGCTAGAGCGGAGATGAAGCCTCCAGCCTGAGCATTTCTCTCCTTTCTTCTACCTGGGGTGGTAGGTGGATGTATAAGACGTCTTGCACATCACTTCTGAATTTGGTTTTCTGCACCAAGTTTCTCCGCGGACTGAAGTCATACCCAGAATAGCAAGTTCACTCAGGGCATCCACTGGTTCTGCTTAGGCCACTGGATGGTTAATTATTCTCCATATTAACCTGTGAAATTACCACCACCAAACAGGTTATTGAATCTACCACAACCTTACAGTTTTTTGATCCCTTCGACTGGCTTTAATATGTGTGTCTGTTTCTTTGCATACAGAATGCACCATCACAAAGAGTATCTCTTGTTGATTGTAATTTTAAAGAGACAATCAGATGTCGTAACTATTCCATACGGGTCTGAGCCTACTGGCCTTAATCACACAGAAAATAATACTTCGTTTCATGACCAGGCCCAGACTGATTTAAAACTTGAGAAGTTAATCGCTACTTGATAGTAGTTTGCTACAGTCCAGTTTTGTAAAAGTAAATGCAGAATGTTGTGGTGCTGATTCGTTATGTTGTTTTAATGGCATTTTTAGTGTAATCTTTCCAAGCGCCTTTTGGACGACAGCTGGATCAGTGGTCTGACTCTCCTGTTGAGGGGCTGTCTGTGCCCACGTAATTCTGTAGTAGCTAAAGTTAACATTTTAAGGACTTCCTTAGTAGTAGGAGCCTCTCTGCTCCTTACCCTGTTGGAATGAGCTCTGAGATTTCAGCCAGGTGAGGAGGAGAAAACCTTCCCCTGGGTTACTAACCCACTTTTTGCTCTTTCATTCGCTCCCGGTAACGCAGCTCGTGCTGCTCCTCCTTTCCCTCGCCCAGTGTCAAATCCCCGAAGGAGCCGGGCAGATGGGGCAGGTTGCAGATGTTCCTTCAGGTCTGGATTTATTCCGCTGCGAGCAGATGGACGGTGGCTGACATCCACTAATGGTTCTCAATGGGTTTCTTCTGCTGTTCACCTCGATCTTCTTTTTCTCTCCAGCCAGAACACAGACCTTCCTGGAAATGGTCTGTTAACTCCTCCTGACTAGATGGAAAATGATACCGCTCATTTCACGATAACCAGAAAATGCAGAGGATTTAATTCCACCCTGCTTCTTGTGTTTTTAGCACTTGTATGAAGAGGGTGAGATCAAGAAGAAAATCCCTTAGTCACTTAATACAGATAACATCAGAGGAGAGAGGTTTTTTGTGTTCACTGGTTTGAAGGGAATTTATTCTTCCATTCATTCAGCACATTGCGAGCTTTTTCACTTTTGTACAGCTGGTATTTCCAGCGTGGAGCCAGCATGGCCATTCCATTTTGAGAAAGGAGCAATGCACATTTGGCATTTCAAAAATGACTTTGAGTGTTTGACACAGCTGAACTTCTTGTTCATTAAGTGGAACTTTAATCTATGACTTTGATCCTTCTGCAAACTTTTTCTACAGTAGATGAACATCCTCTCTTCTATTTCGTGCTTGTGATGACCACCATTTCTTAAACATGAAATGTTTCCCTTTTGTCAATTATTCTTTTTTTTTTTTCCATTTTCCCCTCAGAATCTGCTAAAAATGTTTCTCCAAAATGGCTTTCTCTTTCACATCAGCCAGAAAGAATTAACTTCCTACAAGCAGGAAGTTTCATACGGAGGAAGTTATACCTATAAAAATAAGCTGTAATTAAAATATGCAATTGCAAAATTAAAGTAGACTGATCTCTGTCTGTGTGTTTTATACACAAGTGCTTTGCAGGATCTGAGCGAAATAATTAAGGAAAGATTTAAATCCAAACAAAGTTTTGTTTCCAGATTTTAAATAAGTTGAACTGACTTATTTTGATTACACATTTTAAAGATCTGTTTTTAGGATAAAGTTTAACTGTTGGACCTGCTTTATCCAACCATTCTCTTCTTCTGACATAAATCCCTTTTAGGATCTCCTAACAGCATCTGCAAGATTTACTGTTGAGAAAAGTTAAGATATTCCGCTGAAATATAATCTTACTTTTTGATTACAAAATGCATAAAGGTTTATGGCCTTAAAAACTCTTACAATGAGTGACATATGTTTGATAATGAAGCAAAAACATGCGTGAAAGAGCCAGCACGCAGAGCTATGACGAACTACAGAAAATCTGTAAATCACAATCTCAGTATCTGGCCATAGGATTATTGTCAAACCTCATTATTCACTTCAGAGAGCATTCAGTGTGTATCTTGGCTCGTTGCTTATACGATACAACAGTAAAACTTCCTCTTTCAGTATCTTCAAAGTCACATCTGCTAAAGATCTCATACCCTAACGTATGTAATTTGTGAAAGCCCAAGGTCATGCCCTTATGATTTAGACATTCTGAGGGGAATAAAACTTGTATTTAAATTATACATATGGCTGTTAACAGATACATTTAAAACAATGTATTTACTCTTCAGCACATGTGCTCCTCCAGCTGACTCTTCAGAAGCCAAGCAGCAGTTTGGAGGCTTTGAAAAATGCCATAATTCTTAGTGCAAAGCATAGAAGATGCTCAGCTGTGTAACATTACTTTTTAAAAAAAACAGTCGCAGTGACAGCAGTGCCAAAATGTGTTAAGAGGGTGGGGATTGTTATGTTTCGTGGAAGTTTTACTTATATTGTAGCTGTACAGGCTGTAGTCTAAAAGATGTGAGGATGACTGAATGTTTTGTGACCCGGAGGTGAGAGGGAGAACACAGGAAGGAGAAGGGATGGGCAGTGGACGGCTGGCCTGCAGTCAGCTGCTCTGCGCCTGGATTTTCTCATGTCCAGTCCAAAACTGGGCCACCAAAAGCTGTGTAGGGGAGGACGACTGAACTCTGGGTGAAAGGTGAGCTCCATTTTCTTAAACAGAAGGGGAGGAGGAAGAGCAGGCACTGAACTCTTTTCTTTAGCGATCAATGACAGAACCCGAGGGAATGGCAGGAAGATGTGCTGGGGAGGTTCAGGTTGGACATGAGGAAAAGGTTCTTCCCCCAGAGGTGCTGGACACTGGAACAGGCTCCCCAGGGAGGTGTCACAGCCCCAAGCCTGACAGTGTTCAAGAAGAGACTGGACAACGGCCTCAGACACACGGTGTGAACTGTGGGGTTGTCACATGCAGGGACAGGAGCTGGACTGAATGATCCTTGTGGGTCCCTTCCAACTCAGGGCATTCTGTGATTTTTATTGTGTTCATAAGGAAAACTTCACTCGCTCTTGGGTTATTTCATTTTCTTTTCCATCCGAAGCGTCTCCATGGTTTGTTCTGCAGAGCAGGTGCCTCGTGGCAGCTGTCAAAGCGCAGGGTGGAGAGACCTTTCTTTGGCTGGGGGAGAGGAGGTCAGACAACCTCTCCTTCAGCAGGGGCAAAGCTGTTGAAAGGAACACAGTTGGCCCAGTTACAACCAGCTGAGGACCCAGCCCTCGACCTTTTCCCAGGAAACACGAATTTGTGATGTGTGTGTGTTTGTGAGCATCTGCACCCAAGAGGGAAATAAGTCCGGCATTACCTCCGGCATGCGTATTTGTTAAGTCTGCGTACAATCAGAAAGGAAAAAGAGCAAGCATATGAATCCCTTCATGAAGTAGCATAGAGAATACCAAACTGCAGTATTAATAACCTCCTGTTATTGAATGCTCCATCTGTTCGTCATGCCAACTTATCCTCACTCAGAGCACTCCCCTTGTCATAATATTTTGTACCACACTCCCCTCCCTCCTCGAAGCAGCAGTTCCAGTTCAGAACTAAACATTTGCCCAGTCATGTAACCCCACTGAGGAAATGGTCACATTGCCTTTATCTGTTTATGGGTATTTAAAAAAAAAAAAAATGTAACTGAACTCTTAATTTCTGCATTTTCATTTTCCACTACTAATTTTTCCTGGAGATACTTCCATATCCATATTGGTATTCATAGAAATAGCACTTGTGGTTTAAGTGTGTTCTACCCCTAACGCTCATTCCTGCTGATACTTTGCCTCATGGCACCTTAAGTAGTGGGGGGAGGAGGGGGCAGAAATCACTATTTTTCTTCTAACAGCTTTGATATGTATATACTTTTATATTTGCTAACATCTATAAATGGCAATAAAGTGGTTAACCACTTTAAAGTGATTAAAACCAAATTTGTTTATTTATACAAACCCCACATGGGGCGCTTGGCGAGATGCTGCCCTCGTGATGCACAGTGAGAATCCAGAGAAACCAAGTTGTTTGAGGGATGCCTGAGACATCCAGACTGAGCCACAAAAGGCTTTCCCATGAATTCAGGAGGAAAACGAAAAGTCAGAGGCTGCATAAACTTGTCCTGGGAGTTACCTCCCAATCATGCTGAATAATCCTATGAACAGGACACTACCTGGAGAATGATGGGGAAAAGCAAGTTATTGGGGAGCTGGAGGTGAGTTGGAAAAGGCTGCCTGTGAGCTAAAATCCTTTACTTGTGCTCTAAAGGGATTCCTGAAATCCACGCGATTTGGAGGCTGAAACCAGCCTTTATAACCTTTGGGTTCAAATATTCCCCAAACAAACAAAACACCCCAAAAAACCAAAGGAAAATCTACATGTAGAAGCAAAGAAGAGATGATCTGCGCCTATTATTAGGCATGTCATTTATCAAAGTGAATTACTAATGAATGCTGCCCAGAAGAACCTGTAACTATTTCTATTAGCTACCTCCAATATACCCATCGCCACAGGTAGCGTTAAGTATTGCCAACCAATTCTGCAGAATCCAAAAAAACCCTCTAAAAATCTTGTTCTCTACCCCCTCCCTTTCCACACGCTAGTTCTTAAAAATCACCCCCCGCGGTCCAGAGCTCAGCGAATTAACTCTCGGATCACCCCGCAAAACGATTAAAAACGTGCGAGCGGAGGTGCCGAAACTTGGCGCCGGGAGCTCGGAGCTTCCGAGGCACGGACAGACGGACACCAAGGCACGGACAGACAGACGTCAGCCTCGCTCCCCTCAGCGAGGACGCCCCGAAATCCTCTGGCGGACCCTCGGCCACCGGCTTGTCCTCGCCTCGAAGGCACAGAATCACAGAATGTCAGGGATTGGAAGGGGCATTGAAAGCTCATCCAGTCCAATGCCCCCGCCGGAGCAGGAACACCCAGATGAGGTTACAGGTCAGCAGGGGCTTTGCCATTTCCCTCCACCTGGAGAGAACCAGGCCCCGATTTACCGCCAAGCTCAGGAAATTGCCCCAGTATTTCACTATTACCAGAGGTTGACCTGTCCTCCCCGCCCCGAGTCGTTATCTGCGGGGCCCCCGGCACCCCTGGGGTGCTGCTCTGGCAGCGCGGGCTTTGGGGCCGTTTGCAGCCGACAGAAACCGCGCGTTTTATTTCTGGGAAAAAAAGAAAAAAAACAGCAAGAAACGGGGTTTTCGCTCAGCGGGCTCCTCTGTGAGGAGGGGACGGAACGAGCGAACGCCCCGTGTGCTTCCCGCTGCGGCTGCGCTTCCCGGGTGAGGAGGAAGGGGGGCGGCTGTACGAGAGGCGGAAAAGTTTGTCAGGTGGCTGGAACCGGAGCTCCGGTGCCTCCCCGGGGCTGAGGAGACGGGAAACCCGCGGCCATGGCGGTGCCGCCGCCCTCAGCCCCTCCGCACCGGGCGGGGCCGCCATCAGCTGACCCAGCCGGCCGCGGGGGGCGCCTCCATGACTTTGGTTTCCGTCCGCCGCCGCCACCGCTGCTTCGGCGTGGAGGCCAATGGCGGGTTCTGGGGGGGACACCCGTGACCCCTGGGGCTGCTGAGCCCGGCGCTTCAGCACAGCCGCTGCTTCCCGGCATTTCTTTTCCCCAAAAAGGCGTCTGTTGGTTCCAGCAGCCTTAAGAATAATACAAATTGTGATGAATTTGGTGCTGCCAACAGTGCGGTTATGGCAGTATTGGCCCTTTTTGTCACCCGTGGGGCTTCCCCGGGAGCGGGACCCCCGTGCGGGGACAGGGACGTGAGCTGCGGGTGGGACACCCCGGGGGGGCTGTGCTGGGGGCGCAGCAGCGTCTGGCATTAATAAATTGGTGCTTTTTCATTGGGGGACCGAGGGTGAGGAAGGTCCAACCGTGACTGCCCACCGCTTTGGGCTTAATGGGGGTTCGTGAGAACGTGCCTGATGAGGAAGGATGTTGGTGTTTGGCTGTTTTGCTGCTTTATTTTTCTTTAAACCCATCCCGTTGGCCACTCAGAGACACAGGAGGCACTACAGCTCCGTTACACTCACTAGAAGCAAAACTAAAGTCTTCCTTCCTTCCTTCCTTCCTTCCTTCCTTCCTTCCCTCTTTTTCTCTCTCTTTCTCTTTCTCTTCCTTTTCTCTCTTTTTCCGTTTTTCTTTTTTCTTCCTTTTCTCTCTTTTTCTTTCTCTCTCATTCTCTCTCTTTCTCATTCTCTTTTTCTCTTTCTCTCTTTCCCTTTCTCTCTCATTCTCTCTCTTTCTCATTCTCTTTTTCTCTCTCTCTCTTTCCCTTTCTCTCTCTTTCTTTTTTTCTTTCTCTCCTGCTCTCCTCCTCCCTTTTCTTCCTTTTCTCTCTTTTGTTCCTTTTCACCCCTATTAATTTATAAGGGGGGAAAGCCTGAGCCAAATCACGCAGAATAATGGAACACCAGAAGCGCTGATGCTTTGGGGCGCCAGGGAGGGTGTCGCACGCATCTCCCCTTAACTTCCTTGTAGTTTTAAACGAAACAGACCCGGCTACACCAACGGCTTAAAACCAACTCCAGCCTTCGGTGCTCTTACGCCCGCCCCGCTCATTTTCTCCCTTTCCCTGCCTCGCCTAGAACCAGTAGATCGAGCCGGGGCGCGGCTGAGAAAGAGGCAGCGGCGGCCGCTGAGCCCCCCTCCACCCTCCTTTACACACTCCCCGCCCAACGGCGGCGCGCGTGCGCGCGGCGGGGAGGGGAGGGGGGGGGCGCGCGGGGCGGGCATGCGCGCG